>BBSZ01014625.1:0-35039 GCA_000981365.1 Subanguina moxae
GACGTGGGAGGCCAACCCTAGTTGACTGGGATAACTGTTCCAGAGTTGACTGGGATAACTGTTCCAGAGTTGAGTGGGATAACTGTTCCAGAGTTGACTGGGATAACTGTTCCATAGTTGACTGGGATAACTGTTCCATAGTTGACTGGGGTAACTCTTCCAAAGTTGACTGGGATAACTGTTCCAGAGTTGACTGGGATAACTGTTCCATAGTTGACTGGGGTAACTGTTCCATAGTTGACTGGGATAACTGTTCCATAGTTGACTGGGATAACTGTTCCATAGTTGACTGCGGTAACTGTTCCAGAGTTGACTAAGGTAATTGTTCCATCATGTTTACCTGCTAGTCTTGTCTAAAAGTAAAAAGATGTACACAATTTTAGCGTTGATTTTTTCGGCTTTATTCATAAACCTATAGCTCTCTTGGAAAGCCAATTTTCAAGTACAATTTTTAGAAAGAAAAAATTGTGGAGAATTGGTGCGGCGATGTGCTGAGACCAGTTTTCTTTGATCGAAAATGAAAATTGTATCATCCAGTTTAGAAACATTATATGCACTTGTTGTTTTGTGTTTTTATATGTTCACGTGTCCAATTGCAATGCCGGTAGAATGTTTTAGCCCTGTTCTATATTGGGTACCGATTTTATACCTTGGTCTTTGGTCCCCGCTGCTGTTTTAGACTCTTCTAAGCATTTCTCATACAGGTGGGGGGACTAAGGTGTAAAATGAGTACCCAATGTAGGGCCAATGGATAAGGCCAATGCTTTTATAGAAGACTTTATTTTTATTAACAAAGAGTCGTAAACAACTGAGACATCATCTTTTTTTTTATCAAGTTAACAAAAAAAAATGAAGCAAAGAAAATTATACTTAATCATGACATCACTGTAGATGTATTTGTAATACAATTTTTTTGTTTATTTTCAATAAATACTTTGTATTTACGTCGTCTATATGAAAAAAAAATATTACAAAAGATGTAGGAAATAATTTTTTATAGATAAATATGATAAATAAAAAATGCAAGGCTCAAAGAAGTTGGTTAGAGATTATTGTGAGAAAAACAAAATGATATTGTACCATGCTTTCTCTAATTATCACTTCCTGAATTCAATATCGTGTTTTCGGCATTGTGTTTTTGAGCCACTTTTTGCAGATTACCGCTAAGCAAGTTGCCACTTAAACTGTAGCTTATTGTCTTAGCTACAATTTGGGTGGTAACTTGTCTGAGAGTCGTCTGCAAAAAGTGGGTTAGAAACACAACGCTAAAAACACCAGTTTTAATCCAGAGAGCGTTTGCTAGAGGTAAAGCGACAGTTAACTTATTTTTCAAAGTTTTTGATGTTTTTATATGAAAATACTCATTTTTGGAAGAATATTTTTATTCTAAGGCCTCGCAGTAGTCAAAATGCCTTGAGGAATCCAAATTGGAAAAGAGAATCTTGAAAAGTGGCTTGGTTGCTAAGATATGACCAAAAGTTGGACTACCCACATTTTCGAACATCTACCACCTTACTTGCAGTCATATCTCGACAAGCTAGCCACTTTTCCAAATTCTGCTTTGAAATTTGTATTCTTGAGGACATTTCGACTACTTGATAAGCCTCAGAATGAAAAAATTTTATCAAAAATGGGTGCTTCCATTCAAAAAGATCAAAAAGTTTGGAACTGGCCAACAGTCCTCTATGTCCTTTGTTAAAGTACAAAAAGGGTATTTGGTTTTTTGAGATTATCCACTTTCCAATTGCTCTACCCAAAAATGAAAAAATTTAGAGGTTTTCAGAGGATTCTTCCGTGCAGAGTGATCACAAGATACTTCTCAGGGTGCTGGAAAAGCTTTTCTATGGTTTCAGTGATGTCCACCAAAATTTCCACTGTGGTGTCTAAAAGATGCAAATGTGAAAATAGAAGGCCTAAAAAAACTTCTACTTTTGTTCTCCTTCAAGGTGACCGTCTTCTCTTTGGTGTTTTGCAGAATTCCATCAATACTTTCACCCATAGCCTCGTGGACATGCTCCACAATTTGGAAACGCAACTCTTTGTTCATGGAGTTGTGAATCTCCAGAGCTATGTAGAGCTTCTTTTTGCGACAAGTGGCCACTGAGAGAATGCGGAAGAGCAGTTCAGCTGGGCGCTGTCTAGTAATGTCAACAGGCAGAGAAATGGTGGAAGTGAGTTTTTTGGATGTAGGAGTGCACGCCTTGTCAATACTCGTCCAAATGCGGCTGCCCAGACTAAAAAATGATTGATTTGAGAAAAGAGTAGATAATTTTTTTTCCTCAGCTCCTGTTTTTTCCTGCTTTTCTAACAATTTTAGTAGCATATACCCCCTCTCTCTTTTTGTCCTTTCTAGAATATCTCGTTACCTGTGTTTTTACGTGCTTTAAGAAAGCTCGGAACAAGGGAGTTTAGCCAAAACTTCAACTGCTTTTTTAACTTTCAGGAGTTACACCAAAATTGCCTTTTGCCGTAGGTCAGAGCACCATCAAAAATCTTGGAAAGAACCCAAACCTAATTGGTGGCCTAGCTGTCTTAGTTCTACCTGTTTGGCAGCAACAGCAAAGATTTTTTTCTTGGGCTCTGTTCATAGTTCTCAGGGCTTTCCACTGTGTTTGAATGGTTGGGCAGATCATCAGAAAAAATGTTGGAGTGAGAGAAGTCGAAGCGAGCAAATTCTTTCAGGGCTACACCTTTGCACTTGTCCGCCTTTGCCGGTCCTGCAAAGCACTGGTTTAATTGATGCTAGTTTTCTGTTTGGTTTGTTAGTTGCAATAATGCCAACAAAACTTGGCTTACCGGAGGAGCAGCAGGGTGTCAACAATGGTTTGATAATCTGTGGCTTGACTTTGACCGAGACTTGTCTAGACAATTTTTTTGGCAAACAAGCTGCTGAGCCCAAGCTGGCTGATGCATTCAAATTAATCTCCTCTTCATCAGTGCTAGCCTCCTCATTACCCTCTCCATACACCTCTGCTCTATCAGTCATTCCAGAGAAAAGTGGAGCTTTTGGTGTTGGCTGGATTTCTTTGATAGCTTCTGCATCCTCTTTCATTTTCATTTGTTCTACTTGTTTTTCCGAAATTTGTGGGTTCATTACGTTGAGATTGCCGTCCAGCTGCACACTGACACATGGCTGCAAATCCACCACATCGATCAGGGTGTCAATTGATGCTGTTTCAGCAACATCTGCTTGGTGTTCACAAGCTATGCGTCGTACAAAGGAGCGAAGGAAGAAGTCGTTCCAAAGACAATTGGGAGTCTTTGGGGAGAGGGGTTTGCCATCTTGGTTGAGTCTGCGTCCGTCTTTAGAGTAACTGAAATAATGTCGATGTAAGAAATATTTGGCTATAATACAGCAGTAATTGAGGAGGGAGACAGTACAGTAGAAGCAAATTCTTCCAGTCTCCTTCATATAAAACATTGATATATGTGAGAGTGCATGCAAAAATATGGGTTGCAGAATTTTTAAAAATCAATTTCAGCAAGCCATACCTATCGTTTCATAAAATTCTGCAACCCATATTTTTGCATACACTCTCATATATTTAGCATATACGTAAATAATGTGATGCTAACTTGCGGCGCTACTCCGTTGTAACCACCCTCCCAATCCTGTGAGCTACAAAAGACAAACAAAAAGACTATTTTAAGGGGGTTGAGGGCTGTATTGGCGAGGGAGAGGAAAATAATAGCGCCACTGGGTAAAACGGCTACTCAACCATATTTTATTGGGGAAAAAGGCTGTATAAGGGAGGGGAAGGGACAAGTGAAGGGCCACTCTTTAGAAAAAGAAAAGATCTTGAACATAGTTTCCTTTGCAGGGGCCTTCCGCATAAAGAAGCTCTGGTATGCATGCTATTTTCATGCATTCTCCAGTGATTGGTCTCTTTCAGGTATGCTTATGTGCGCATCTCAGCTCCAAGCTTTTTTTTTGGGATGAGGGGAGGGGGAGGAAGGGTTATAACTAAGTAGTGTCAAATTTTTTTATAAAAAGAGTGCCTACATAATTTTGGGTCTCATCTTCTTTGGGTCGATGAATTGAGGTCGCTTAGGATTAACGGTGAGCAAGTCATCAGGTATGTTAATTGGATGGATCATTGTGCAGCAATGTGTAGGCAATGTAGGACACTAACAAAAGTAAAAATTGCGCAGTAAATACAACGTAGTGGAAATTCTGAAAGAGAACAGTTAAAAACTATAACAAATTTAAAAATTTACAGTCAATACACCAAAATAGCCTGCAGCACTCTGCTGTAGACCATTTTCCATTTACTTAATTAACAAAAAATATTTTTTGTTAATTAAATGAGAAAATGTTTCTTATTGTTAGCAAAGCTAACCCAAAAACAGGAGCAGCACTAGCAGCCACACATACATCACAGCAACTGAATTATTGGTGAAGGGGGAAGAAGAAAAACTTTTCCTTTATTTAACATAAGTTTGATGCGTGTTTGTCTGTGCTGAAAGACCGCCTTGTTGTATGTAATTAGAATGTGATGATGATGTACTTCCCCCATCATTGTTTTTGTGCTGATCTTGTAGTTTTACGTGTTCTTCCTCTCCCCTATTTGACCAAAACTATTTGGAGTGACAACACCTTTTGTCTTGCATCTTATACTTTCATCAACTGGAAAGGAGTATCAAGCATGTTGTATGAAGAGAATAAAGTATTTGCATTCGTCCAATAAGTTGATTGAGAGAATTGCGTAGTATTTTTAAGGAAATGAAAAAAAAAGGGAAAGTGGAACACAGAAAAACCTTGCCCCTGAACCCCGCCCGAATAAAGAAGCTCTGGCATGCATGCTATTTTCATGCATGCAAAGCTTGTTCTCCAGTGATTTATGTCTTAAGTATATGCATGCAAATCTCAACTCCAATCCCAAGCCTCCCTCCAAGCCCTAGTTTGAGGGGGTGGGTAGTCTATTCCGTTTATGGAAAAAGGGGCATAAATATTTTTGAAGGCTCAGCGAGTGGTGGTGTATAATCCACCAGAGTTACAAAATTTCTTAGACGTTTTGATGATGAACACATAATTAAATGTACAGCATTGTGTGTGATCCAATAACTGAAATTACAAATTGCTAGGTTACACAAAAGACATTCGTTGTCTTTGTACTTTATATTAGTCATAAGCGCGTTGTCGTTTATAATTGCTGACTAAACCCTCGCCCTCCACTCATCAAATAACTGTTACATAGAATGCGCAGCGGAACTTACGTTCGATGGAGTTTGAGTGAGTGCAATTTCCAAAGAGTGGTTCAACATGCGTCGAAATAAGTCAAAGTTTGACAAATGCATTAGTAAGTCATCTAATTACAAGAGCAAATACCAGTTTGCACTCCACTTTTCCAGATTCTCTTCCTTAATGCTGCACTATTGTCCCAGCAGGAATATGTGTCTATAAACGTGATGACGAAAGCCAATAAGACACCTCCCCCGCCCCTGTCATGTTTGTTTGATAAACTCTTGCAGATGGGCTTTTGCAAGTTCTAAAAAAAAAGGTGTGACAGTGGGAACGGAGGAAATTCCATTGCATTTATGTCACCAACACCATCAGCCCATGAAGAGAAAAGAAAGCTATTAGATTTTGCAAGAGATGTTGTTTTTTTGGAAAAAAATGTAAACAAGTTAGATTAGAAAGAATTGGCTTGAAGTGGTCTTTTAAGTGGGAAGTAGTAAAATGATTAGGAGTAGTTTGTGTAGGCGCGAAGAAAAGTTTTCATTAGAGGTGCGTCATCATAAAGTTGTTGAAAAAACTTACTAATAGGTGCAGAAAAGCCATATTCACTATGGGAATTGTTACACTGGAACTGAGATAACCCGTCAGCCCAAAAAGTTCGATCCACACTTTTATCGACTTTTATGTTGTATCGAGTTAGAAAGTTACGAGATGTTTTGCAACTGGAAGCTGAAAAACAGCCCCAAATTTGTGAAGCCGTTGGGTAGCCAAATTTCCCCAGGAATTTTAATCTAGAAGCAGAATTTAAAAAAACAAGTTATTTCCACCCCCACCCTTCCTCCTCATTTTTTTAGAACAGAATCCTAGAGGCTTGGATTGACTCCCTGGCCTGGCTCTCTTCTCAGTTTTTTTGTCGTCTTCTGGATCTGGCTTTTGGTAATCTTCTTTTTTGTTCTGATATTCTTTTGGTCTCATCTTTATAAACTACCGACTTTTCAAAATTATGCTTTCAGACTCAAATTTCTAAAAAAAATCTGACTACTGGAGGCATTGAGAAAAAAAACCTTTCTAAACTAGATACTTTAGATGATTTAATTAGTTTTTTTTTCTATTTACCAGCAAAGCTCAGACATCCACCCACGTCACTTGCTGATCTTTTGAACATCCGTTTGTAGGAGTTTGCCCAATTAGAGACTGCTCCGTCTTCAGCAATGGTGGAGCAAAAAGTAGTCTTTTGGTGTTGTTTTTCACAACCTCAACTTGACTAAAGTTTGTTTTAAAATGGGCAAACGTAAAATTATGTGTTTTGCTTGTGACGTAGTCAAGCAACAACAAGTAACACAGGTGTATGTGTGGGAAGGCATCCCCAAAATTACATTTAAATCAATTAAATTTCTCTTGAAGAACAACATCAAGTCAACCGAAATCAAACAAAAGGAATGCTTAAACAGATTTTTGCTATTTTTATACCTTTTTTACATATAACGGCTCTTCTTCCCAATATAAAAATCTAGGAGGCTGGTCTGAAGGGCCTAGTATGAAAATGAAATATAGGTGCGACTGGAGTAGCTAAGAAACGCTTCGGATTTGGTCTGAACCTGCTTTAATGGCATAGAACCCGGTAATCGTATCTCTTAAACACGCTGGACTCGCTTAACCGGAATCATCCAGAAGGCTTTCCCTTGCATATACAGCCCAGATACCTGCGTTAAGCATGAATCAAAAGCAAAGTATACAAAATTTAATTTAAAACCTGTAAGGCTCTCAGCCTAGTCTTAGTGACTTGTGTATCAAATTAAATTTGTGATATGAATCAAATGAGTCAAATGTCATGATTTAGATGAATGAAATGAATTTAGCAAATGATTTGACTCACTCAGTCAAATTACTAACACTGAAAGTCCAAAGCCAAGATTCTGAATAGTAAGGCAAGTGCAAAGCATACTCGATGGAGAAAAAATTTGAAGCACTCGACTGCGCTCCACTACGCTCAAAAAATGAGTCTTGAATTTGATCCAGATTGAGTTCTTGAGATCCAGCTGAGCTAAGACCTGGCCCAGTTAAGCTGAGACCTAGGCCAGCTAAGCTAAAATTCGTTTTTCTAAATTTCCAAATTTTGGATTTTACCTTTGGGATCGCTTCTTTTTGACATTACAGTCTCGTCTCGATTTAGTGTATATTTTTTCCGGTCCCCAGCACCTACACTAAATCGAGACTCGACTGCATCTAATGTCCACGCTCAGCAAAAACCCGGGTCAAATTGGCGCCAGATGAAGTGGTTCAGCTATTTGAGAGTTGTTGGCCTTTAGTCTTGTTGTTGTTGAGAAGCGATGCTCTTTGTTGTTTACTGTGTGCTGTTGCCCCATGCTCTTGTGCCCTTCATTTGCCACTACTTTACATTATTGTTGTCTTTACTGTTGTTGTTTCTTCTTCTTGTTTTCATAATGAATTGCTAGCATATAAGCCGATATCAATAAAGTTTGCCTCTTCCTTTCTCCCTATGGGAAAATTAGTGAAAATAAAAAAAACTAATTGATTTTCCACTAAAAGCTTTTCCCTTTCCAGGAGTGCTACCACCCATTTTTGTTTTGAAAATAAAGAGGAGCAGAAGAAACAGTCCCCACAACAGTTTAGAGCAGCAGAGCACACAGAATTGCACTCACTTTTATGGCCTCCTCTATGCAGCATCAGCAACTCCAACCCAGCAGTCAACCATCCCAACAACAGCCGGCTACATCAATTCCCACTGTTACGGGCAACATTTTCCCCGCATTTGATAAGGTGAGAAGAGAGATGACCACGGTCATGGCTTCCACTAACTCCAAGCCGGAACGATGTGTGGAAGTCAAGTGAGTTGACTGATTTTGCTTTTCAAATTACACGGGTTTCGACTGGTTAGGCTATATATACCGTATTTACTCTATTAAGCGGGCATGCCCGCTTATTTTTCGACCCTTTGCTAGGGGGTCCGCTTATTAGAGGGTGCGCGCTCATTAGAGGGTGCCCGCTTAATTTTCGGCCTTTTCTCGTATCATAATTCAAATGTTATTGGGAAACACAATGAAATAGATCTCAAACGACTCAGGAAGAGCTGCAAATTCATTAGCTAGGGTGCCCGCTTATTAGAGGGTGCCCGCTTAATAGAGTAAATACGGTATATATATAAATCTATGTCTTTACAGCCTCTCTATTTAACCCACAATATACATCCCTGAACGAAATACGAATTTTCATCATACAAATACAATCGACCGCCTCCACCCATCGAAACATTCAGCACTAAAATTTATTCAACACTGTGATTGCGGTGGCAGTGGCGAACACGTGATTTTCATCCCTTAATGTCCTTGGCCGACCAGATACCGTTCGATTGTTGTTGCTCCCCGTTTCCCATAATAAGAGAATTGTAACCAGCGTTTTCGAAAAATACATCTACGTCTGCACCTACAATTCAGATCTACACCTAAACTACGCCAAAAACCTACACCTACATCTTAAACCTACATCCACAACTACAGTGTAGGTGTAGGTTTAACTGTAGGTGTAGGTTTAACTGTAAGTGTAGGTATAACTGTAAGTGTATGTATAACTGTAGGTGTAGGTTTAATTGTAAGTGTAGATTTAACTGTAAGTGTGTAAGTGCATTGATTGTAACACCCTGTTATAATATTCGTAATAAGACAAATGATAATTTGAATATTACAACATATTCTCTTTTAATGGTGCCCATACTCACAGGTACTCCAATGTACGAGTGGTGGGCAACGGCTCCTTTGGTGTAGTCTATGTAGCTCGATTGGGCGATGAAACAGGAGATCCAATTGCTATAAAAAAGGTATTGCAAGACAAACGTTACAAGAATAGGGAGCTGCAGATTATGCGAAAACTGGATCATCAGGTGAAAACTTTTTTTGGTCAAAAATTCGAAAAAACAGTAACAAAGTATTTTCTAGAATGTGGTGAAGTTGAAATACTTCTTCTTCCTCAGCCACGAACCAAAAGACGACCTATACTTGAACTTGATTTTGGAGTACGTGCCAGACACAGTCTACCGAATGGCGAGACAATATGCTAAGCAGAGACAACCCATTCCAACCATCTATATCCGACTATATACTTATCAGGTTTCTTGCACGAAAAGATACAAAAAGAATGAATAATATTGGCAGCTTAATGGCTTAGGCTTACTTGTCCCTTCCCGTCCCTTGTACAGCTCTTCTTCCCAATGAAATATGGTTGAGTAGCCCTTTTTACAAAGTGGTCCTATTCTTTTCCCTTCCCCTCCCAATACAGCCCTCAACCCCTTTAAAATGTTTCTTTCTGGCATGAATTATACATGAAAATGGTTATTAAAGACTTTTGGAAAAATCGATTTGGGGGAGTGGGCAACCAAAGAATTTTTGTTGATTAAGAAGCCTTATAATTGTATCTATTGTTCAGTTATTTCGAGCACTAGCCTACATTCACAGCGTCGGAGTTTGTCATCGAGACATCAAGCCGCAGAACCTGTTGATCGACACTGAGACGGGAGTCTTAAAGCTTTGTGATTTTGGATCTGCAAAGGTTGACCTCCAACTTCTTCCACTGCAATATTCTAATTCAATCAATTGAATTCAGTTTTTGATTCGAGGAGAACCAAACGTTTCATACATTTGCTCACGCTACTACAGAGCTCCAGAATTGATTTTTGGATCCACCAACTACACCAACAGCATCGATGTTTGGTATGTTATTAACCGCCTTTTTGTTGTAAACATCAAATATGGTTACTCCGCAGTACGTAGGACAGCTGGTCATGATTTTTCCCCAAGTTTTTGATATTTTTGAATAAAAGTACCCACTTTTTAAAGAAAATATTTCTTCTGAGACCTGCCAGTAGTCAAAATGTCTTCAGGAATCCGAATCTAAAAGGAGAATTTTGAAAGGTGGCTTGGTTGTTGAGATATGACCAAAAGGCGACATTTTGGAAGGCAGACCACCTTTAACAACATGGAAAAATATTTCGAGTATAGGACATGGTCTATGGAATTTGTCTAAAGGCACAAAAGAAAAATGGTTTTCTACTATCTTTGTGTTCTAGGTCAGCAGGTACTGTTTTGGCTGAATTGATGCTTGGTCATCCAATTTTCCCTGGAGATTCTGGTGTCGACCAATTGGTTGAGATTATCAAGGTAGGCTTCCTAAAGGAGTTTTTGTTGAGCCGAAGCCGGCTGAATGTTAGACCCACATTTAATAAAATGATTCAGCTGCTTGGCACACCCACCAGAGAGCAAATCCAACAGATGAATCCCAACTACCGCGAGTTCCGCTTTCCATCCATAAGAGCACATCCCTGGTCACGGGTATTCAGAGCGCAAACACCTAGTGAGGCTATAGATCTGGTGGCCAAACTGTTGGAATACAATCCAGCTGGCCGAGTGACTCCACTCCAGGTTGGGTTTCCGAATATTTTTTTAGCAAAAACACAAAATTCCAGGCATGTGCTCACACCTTCTTTGACGAGCTCAGGAACAAGGACACTTGTTTGCCGAATGGCAAGGTGGCTTTTGCTGATTATTTATCTTTGTTGGTCAAGGCTTAGAGAAAAATAGAAATGGGATGAGATCATTAGCGGTTCACCATCCCAATGGTAACAAAACCAAGGTAAAAGACGCAAAATTTAGGTACCCAGGTACCTGATTTGCGTGGTTTACATCAATTCCCCTAGTCAAATAGAGTACAATCACCCAAAGTATTAAGAAAAGGCATACTCTTTGTGTGAAAGTAAGTAATTGTGTCGTCATTTCAGCCTCTGCCCTCAGTGCTTGAGTTCACCAAGGCCGAGCTGAACATAGAGCCACAACTAAACGCCAAACTTGGAGCCACCGAACCTTCCTCTTCATCTCTAGAAGCTCAACAGGCTGCTGAAGGCGAGAGCAGCAGTGGGGACAAGCCAAATTATGGAAAAAGTGGCGAAGCTAGTCCACCAGCTGCTGAATCCAACAAGCCCAGTAGTGCTACTGAAGTTGGCAGAGAAGAGGCAGCCAACCAATAGATACTAAAACAGCAAACGTATTTTTGTGAGAGCAGATTACCCTACACCTTTCCCCAACCAAATGACTTGTGATTAAAGCGTGTTAATCGATTTGTTAGCGGCTTAAGAGCGGCACTTTACTGTTTATTGTAGGGTTTTTACCAGGCACTGACAATTTTTGGGCCTACTAAAAGTGGGTCTACGCTTAAGCACTTCGAATCCAATCTCGGGACAAACTCCTTGAAGTTAAACCCAAACTTTTTGGGCACTCCTGTAGTCATTTAATGTGCCAATAGTAGAACCTGCGATAACCTATGTTTCTTTGTTGATTAATTGTAAATATAAATGCTACAAGATTCATTTCTCCTTAAAATCTACTAATAGCTCATTGTAAAACTTGGGCTTTATATGTGCTCGTCCCTGTCCCAAAATGCTGCCTTGGTTCTTCAGGTTGATATCTGTAGAAAATCTCAAAATCTTTGCACAGCTCACATGACTGGGTAGCTAATAAAGCACAGTCATTTTTTGATTCAAGCTTCAACTGGTGTCGTGAAGCGGCTCTATTAGAAAATTACTCTCCATATAGAGACACCTAATGGTCACTCTCGAAAGCGACGGTACGGTCAACCCTCGTTAATCTCAAACCCTCCAAAGAAAGGTCCCGAGGAGCGGTTTTATCGAGAAATAGACCTCAATAAATGGCCACTCGCCACTCAGAGCCTGTTCCCTTGGGCTGCCAGGTTATCGAGGGTAGACTGCAGTGCCAATCGATTTTTGTAAAAGAAAAATTATAGAAAAACAGTTTCGAGAACAAAGACAACTTTTTCTGGACTCATGCGCACACATATAAAGCCAAAAGTTGTCCGATTAACCTCTTCTCTTGTTTTTTTGTCATTTGAAATATTAAAATTGTACAAATCCAACATTTGTTTATTTATTCAGTCCGATATTTTGAATACTCCACCTGTATAAGTCTTGATAACTTGTCTTAATAACCAGCAAAAGATATGGCAAGAATTGTGGAACAAAGCCATATTTTATTTGTAGCATGCGAAATAAATCAGCGAACATCTAATCCATACAACTTCCTGATAATTTGATAAATATCTTCCTACGATTTTTTTTAATTGTGTATTTTTGCTACCAATTGTGTGTATGTGAGTGTTCCTTTATGCTAAAATTCTCTTGTCTTATTTTGGTATTGAATGTAAAAAATAAAAGTTTGAAATAGGGAAATTTTTTGCAGTCTGCACTACTGCTATGTGATTGAAATCTTGCCAGAGAAAACAATAGAAATTCAAAATTTTTCGCCTTGGTCTCCTATGATGAAAACTCAAAATCTGAAAAATAGTATTATTTAGTACAATATAGTACAGTCAACCCTCGTTAATCCGGAAGCCCAAGAGACCCGGCTACCAATGCCGAGTTATCTAGGGTGGCGAGTTATCGAGGTCTATTTTTCAATAAGACCGCTTCTCAGCATCTTATTTGGAAAACCGAGTTATCGAGGGTGCCGGATTAACGAGGGCAGTTTTTTTCGTATAATACACCCACATCTACACCTAAACCTAGAATTTTGACCTACAACTACACTTAAACCTACAGCTACAATGTAGGTTTAAGATGTAGGTTTAGGACAAAATTGTAGGTTTAACTATTCAAGTGTAGCTGTAGGTTTAAGTGTAGCCCTACTGTAGGTGTAGCTGTATTTTTCGAAAACACTGAGCGAGGGCTTAGTTCACTAGACCAACCTAAGCCTATAAGGTCTTTTAAAATTGCGCAAATTACACTTTGGCATAGTGGCTTGTAGAATATTCCTTCAAAATAAATGTTTTTAAAAACAATTTACAGGGTATCACTTTCTTATTTTTCACGCTTCAAGTTTATAAAATGACTGATTGGGAAAAGCCCGTTTCAATTCCACTCTATCGTGACCGCAGTGACTGGAAGGATGTGAAGCCAATTTACAACAGCGAGCAAGAAGAGGCGGTCATCAAAATTGCAGCTTCAGAAGAATGTATAGTTATTAAAAAAAATTTATAACGTATTTAGTGTGCTTTTTGTTTAGTTATCGATGCTTTTGCATACCTTCGAGCTGTTCTCGATTCTAACGAAATGAGTGAGCGGGCGCTGGAGTTGACCAAAACTTGTGCTTTCTTGAATGCCGCAAATTACACGGTTTGGTTAGTCTGTCTTTTTTAATTGCAGCCTTGGTCAAATAGTCTCTTTTAGGCAATATAGAAGAAATATTATTTTGGCTTTGAACAAAGATATCAAGGAGGAATTGCGCTACTGTGAAGAAGTTACTTCCGAGAATCCAAAAAACTATCAAGTGTGGTCAGTTTGATAATTTTTTCGCAATTTAAGAGTTCTAACTACCCTGTAGTTATGCCGATACTCACTTTAATTGATTTCAGGCACCATCGCAAGGTTTTGATTGAGATGTGCAATGATGCTAGTGAGGAGCTTGCGTTCACTGCAAATCTTTTGCAAGACGACTCAAAGAACTATCATGCCTGGCAGTATCGGTAAGTTTCTTTTTCAACTTATATTACTGATAAGCCGACATATAAGTCAGCTCTGCTGTATTATCCCCCCCCCCCCCCAAATGTAACTGCCACAAAATACGTGTAGCATACCTCCTAACATATTTTAATGTCCTAAAAACGGTTCTTCTCTTTTTTGAGTGGGTCCTCCTTAGAAAGTGGCCCCTTACTTGTCCCCCCCCCCCTCCCCCGGGGGATAATACAGTAGTACCTATAAGTCTACTGTGTTTTAGTCAATGGGTGGTAGAAAAGTTTGATCTATTCTCAGAGGCTGAAATCGACTTTTCCAATGAGTGTCTAATGCAGGATCTGCGCAATAATTCTGCTTGGAACTATCGGTACTTCATTGTCACAAATTTAAGCGATGGCTTCAAGAAAGCTACATACCTGGACAGAGAAGTCGCGTAAGCTTTACATCTTTCTTCATGAGAGACGCAGGTTACAAATTTTTTATTAGATTCACCCTCTACGCTATCAAGAAGATTCCAAACAATGAGAGTTCTTGGAGCTATTTGGCTGGGTATTTTGGGCGTTATTTTTTCTTCTTAACTTTCATTACTTCAGTATTCTTATTAACGATGGTTTGACTGCTAGAGAAGATGTCACTAGCTTTTGTACGAGTATGATGAGCCAAGATCCGCCCTGCAAATCTGTACATTTGAGAAATTTTGTTATTGACTGTTTGGTGGAACTGCTCGAGAAGAAAGAAGACGTGGAAAAGAATGTCAAACGAGCTCATGAGGTAACTTTGCTTACATCTTATACTTTTTTATGCCCTGAAAAAAATTATTTTTTAGGTTCTTGCTGAGCTGGAGGAACTCGATCCCGTCCGAAAGAAGTATTGGCGCTATAGAAAAACTTACGTTGACAATCTCGTTGCTTTCACTTAATTTTATAGTGCAGTTAAAGAGAATATCTTTCGCCATAAATTAAGGTGTGTATTATAGATATGGGCGTATCAACGTATTTATGCTTTTGTGACATTGCGTTGCTTGTTGGCTTACTTGTTGAAGACGAGGCTAGAGAACAAGCAAAGGTAGCGCGAAGAATTTGATCGGCTGAGACCGTGCGCAATCGCAAGTTGATTGCGAATTTTTATGGTCAGAGATACGGTATAATAAATTGTCTAATAACGGGTGGCGATGCGTTACAACCATTAGAGAGACTCTACTTTTCAAAATTGATCAAAAGCTTTCAATGAAACGGGCTTATGCTGGAGATTCGTCTTCGATGATCCAAAGAAATTTGAAAATTTTCTTGAGACCCTGAGACCGCCCCTAGGGGGCCGTTAAACCAAGGGGGGGGGGTGGTGGGTGTGCGCAAAATGATTGTACCGTATTTTCTCGGCCCTATAGGGTCTTATTTTTCAACCCTTCTCGGGACATGGGGCCTTATTAGAGAAAATACGGTACATCACCTATCATAAATGTTTTTCAGCAAAAAGTGCAAAATTTCTACTAGAAATGGTTACATTTTATCGCTAGAAATAGCTGAGTCATCCCGGCCCAGTCACACAACCGTCTATAATTCTCAGTGTTCAAAGTAAACAATCATTTCAAAAGCTTGCTGGTGTTAAGAAACCAAATTTATCTATAGTAAAAATTTCTTTGGCCTTTGTTTGTTGTAGGCGAAACCAAGAGAGCATCAAGCCATTTTTTGTACGCTATTTTTAAGATAAGAAGAAACACTCCCAATCGTCGTCACTTTTTAAGCAAAGACAATACTGATTTCCCCATTTTCTCAACCATTGTTTTATATACGCGTCCTACTGCCAGACGTTTATTATTGAAAGGTCTACCGAGTAGAATAAATATGCATACTGTTGAGAGTCCAGTAAGTCGATTTATGCCTATACTTTTTGAAGTAGATCTGTCTGGTTTGTGATTAAAGGTGATTCCCTTCTGCCATCCAATCCATGGAGGATTGCCGACAAATGCTGAAGTTGTCATTCATGGAGCTGTTTTTAATGGCCACAATAAATCGTTCTCAGTTAATGCTAGAGCTGGTAGCGACATTGCGTTGCACGTCAACCCTAGGTTGTGTCTTTTGTATCTAAATAAACATATCCAGATATGCTTGATTTGGTGTGTTTTAAGATTTAAGCACTTCTCAGAGCACACAATTGTGCTCAACACCTTTTGTCATGGACAATGGCAAGAAGAGGAGAGACACAAGAACAGGCTTAGCATTGGCGACACCTTCCGTCTTCGGATCGTTGTTCATCATAGCCACTTTTTGGTTGAACTAAATGATAAACATGTGTGCCACTATCAGCACAGGATTTCTCCTACTCAAATAACTCATTTGGAGATCGAGGGAGATGTGAGTGTTCACCGTCTGCACTTTATCAATTGCGAGAAATATGGTAGGGGTGATTTGAAAGGATTGCACTAAAAGACCTTATTTCCTGACTTTTTCTATGTTTCAGGTTTCTCCACCCCGGTGGGACACATTGATTCGATGGCTCCTGCACCAATGTTCCCTCCTGCACCACCTGCCTATAGCTCCTATCCTCCGCCACAACCACAAATGCCTGCACCCAACTCCTCGTGTCCTGACTTGAACGCCTGTGCCCCTGCTCCCAACGCCTATCCTCCTCCTTATGGCCCAAGTGTCCCAGTTCAGATTTGTCTTTTGGGTTTCACACAAGCAATATACCATTTGTTTCCAGGTGACTTCTTATGTAAAGACTTGCGGCTGCTCCACTGAGCACTGCCATCACGGCACTCATTGGGATCACCACCACCACCACCACGACAGCCATCACCACCACCACCATCATTGCTGAACAAAGGGAAAGAATGCAATTGAAATGCGATTTTGAGTATTTTACCAGTATTGTTGCTTAAAATAAATCTTAACTAGATTAAAGATCATTTTTTATCAAATCATCGGTACTACTGTATTATACCTCCCCACAAAAGAATATACCCCCCCCCCAAAAAAAAAAAATATTCCCAATATACGCGCAAAATACCACCAAAAGACCCCCCAAAATACCCCCAAACTATACTCCATCCATCCCCCCCCCTTAAGCGGACGACGGGGGCTTGAGAGCTAGAGATACACTCACAGACTTACCTGTGAGATAAATCCGACCAAGATTCTCGAGAAATAAATGCGTTTAAGGCCTTTTGTGCCATAGTCCAGAGATAAAAACATGGTAAAAGGGCGAAAAAGGCGAAAAAATTGCACAAATGGGTTGCACAAAAAATTGCCTTAATCGCAAATGACCGGCCCAAAACAACTCGCTTTCACCGTTTTTAGGGCATTAAAATAGATTAGGGGAGGGGTATAATTACAGTTGAGTCAAATCATCTTATATTTACAAACAAAATGTGGTCTTATTAGTTCTATCAAATAAAGTAGTTTTGACGGTCGTCGAGATTGTGGGCAGCTGGTAGATCTAGATCAATGCCTGAAGAGGGGTAAGAACGAGAGTGGGTGTTGAATGCCTGTTGTTGGTGGTAAGCTGACGCTGAAAGAAAATAATAAACAGGCTTTCTTGTGCAATGTCCATTGCCTAAGTTAGATGACGGCGGAACAGCCTGTGAAACAATAAAAACAAGTGTCAAAACTAGAGAAGCTCACCCGCTGAAGACATAATCCTTTGCTCGTCCTCGATCTCCATGTCCTTTTGCTTCTTTCTCCTGTGACTCATTCCATACCTTATCAGTGCCATTAAGCAAATACTAATCAACAAAATGGTCATGATAACAGCTGAAAAATCGATTGCTCCAAACAATTAAACGCTTTTTTGATAATGACCAACCCAAAATGATCCATCCAACCAGAGACAGAGCAGTTCCAGTCAATGGCAATGGATTGTCGGCCACAGGACAAAAGTCCAAAGCTCTCAAAGGAGTGCCTTGGGGTGGGCAATTGTTGGTGGAAAGGCCACAAGCAGCCACACAGCCAGGCTTGTCTATGTCAATGTCCAGGTTGTCGCGCAGCAACTGGCGGAACCACTCCAATCTGCTGTCGCATTGCCAGGGATTGGCTGAAACGGACAAATATTTGGGAGTTTATCTATTCCGACTGAATATTTGAGCATGTACCACAAGCATAAATCACTCTTCTGTCGTCGGGAACTGGCTCAAACGAATTTTCCAGCGCATTTGGCGGCATGGTCTGCAGAAGATTGTAGCTGCAAATTTTAAAGGATAACAACTTTAGGATTATTGGGTCGCAAATACCATCAACTAGCAAATTGTTAATGGTACTACTGTGTTATACCCCAACTCCAACTAACTCTAAGCTCCCGACGGGGTTTTGAGAGTTAGATTTCTAGCTAGAGCTTGTTTATGCGGTAGACCCAAAAAAATGCAATAGAAAATAATAAGGCGGCTGGGGGATAAGACAAGTTTTTGAGGGTAGTCAGATTTGTGAAGTAGGAGGTAATATAATTTAGTGAAATCGATAGGTAAGTCCAAAGGTATTATGCACCTTGGATAGTGCATTCCTATGCTCCGTCGCTTAGAAGTATCTATACTGCAGTAGGAATAGAGTTGAGTATCGATTTATTATCCAGCAGCGCTCGGGATTTACCTTTGGGTTGCCAGCTATCCAAAATCTACTTTACTTCTATATTTTTGTTTCTTAAGCCAGATTCGCTTCCATTGTGGTATCACTGGCAATAGTTCATACTTTAATGACCTAATTCAAGGGTCATAGGAGTCATGATGGGCGAGGAATGTGCTCAAAATAATAGGCATTCATTACTACCTGATATCCAAATGTCTCAAGCCTGGAAGATTGGCAAATCCCATCGGCTCCACTATCTCCAATCTATTGCCTTGCAGATCTAGTGAGTATAGGTCATTGAGACCTTGGAACATGTTAGATCTTACTCTAAAAAGCTGGGTGTTTTCTATTTTTCAACATTTTATTTATCAAATTCACCTGGTCAATCTATTCTTATTCAGAACAATGGCTTGGATGAGTGGAATTTTTTGGAAAACACCTGGCTCAATGCTATCCACTGCCGCCTCTGACATCTCTAAACGCATTAGAGATGGGGTGTGCTGAAAAATCATGACTAGTGGTTTAGCTTGTAACCGCAAAAAGCTACCACAAAAGCATTTGCAGGGATTACAGCAATTGGAGTTTCGCCTATGCCCAAAGTCTTTAACTCATTGAGGTATCTGAACATCTCTGGTTGCCACGACGGAAATTTGTTGCCGGTTAAGTAGAGGTATTGAAGGTGAGGAACAGCTTGGAAGGCTTGAGGGATGATCACAGTGATGCCGTTGAACTCCAGTGAAAGAGATGTGAGCTCTGCAAAGTCAAGAGCACCAACTGGTACATCACGAATCTGCAATATGGTGTTATTTTCGGCTCATTTAGAAAGCGTAGGCCATAAAATCCACACAAATACGACCAATTAGCAAATTGTTAATGGTGCTACTGTGTTATACCCCAACTCCAACTAACTCTAAGCTCCCGACGGGGTTTTGAGAGTTAGACATGAGAGCACACTTCCAGCTAAAGCTTGTTTATGCGGTAGACCCAAAAAAAAATACAATAGAAAATAATAAGGCGGCTGGGGGATAGACAAGTTTTTGAGGGCAGTCACATTTGTGGAGGGGGAGGTGATATACCGTATTCTCCCTAATAGAACCACACCCCCTAATTCAAAATCGTGTTTTTGGCTTACTTTTTCCAAACAAGTCTTAGGTAAGTTATCACTGTAGAGAGAATACGGTAATTTAATGGAGTCGATCGGCTTTATTAAGTATATGCATCCTGGATTGTGAATTTTTATTGCTCCATTTTTTTCCATCCATTCGCATTGCTCACCTGATTGAGTCCCAAATTAAGATTAGTCAGCGTATTCCTCTGGGCCTCCAAGGCCTGACTGGGCACTTCAGTGAGTGCATTTGTCTCCAGGCTCAACTCCTGCAGACTTCTCAGTGGACTGAACACCTCTTGGCCCACACCCAGAGCTTCATCCGTTAGTTTGTTGCCAGCAAGCTCCAGCTTCAACAGCACCTCTCTGCTAGCAAAACCAGCAAATGCTTGCTGTTGTATTTGGGCAATCCTGTTTCTGTTCAAGTAAAGTTTCCTCATGTTGCGTAGTCTTGGCAGACCCGTTTGAGGTATTTGCTGGAGTTGGTTGTCAGTCAGGTCCACCTCAATCAGGGAGTCCAGCAATGGTCCATTAAAAGCCTGGTCATCAATTTGCGAGAGGGTGTTTCTGTTCAGCACTAGCCGGAGAATGGTAAAGTCGATGAAAGCGTTGGCTGGTAGACTGCTGATGGCTGTGTCCACAATTGCCAGCGAGTCTATCTAAAAAAATGTCGTAGTACGGCAAGAATACTACTTCAATGAGCTGTAGAAAAGAGAAAAAAAATCCTCCGCCTCCGTCTTATCCAAAGAACTATACAATATGCATAAATCTACCCTAATATTTCTAGCAATTTGTATGGCCTGCAATGCATTTGCTAAACTGCCGGCATTCTCACAGAGAATAGCCACTGGTTCATAGATGGAAGGGACACATCTACACGGGGGTTGTAGAGGGGGACACGCCTGTTGCTGGCCGTGTTGGTAGACCTCCTGCTGCTGTTGAGCAATAATTCCATTTTCAAGACACATAATTATAGTAATAAGTGTAAGTGAAGTGGATCTAGTAAATAAATTGAGGGCCGCATACAAAATAGAGCGGCTTCCAGCCCGTAGAACAGGCGGCGGCCGTGGCATTTGGCCGCCCAATATGGTTGGCAAACAAGTGCTACTGCTTGCTCTCCTGTAATATGCTTTCTTTATGAGACAATAAAAACTGGTCTTGGATATTGGTTGACTTTTATGCAACTAGTTGTGCAACTAGCCAGCCCTTCCGCCTGTTCTTCTTTGTCTTTACTGATTTTGCTAGATCTGATTTCATCCGCCTTCCTGACTTATTAGAAAAATGGGATTTCTCAAGCCTTGGTTAAAAACTTCTGGCTCTCTTCTCTGTATTTGCTGTCTTATTCCAGCTCCGGCCTTGGAAAACACCCTTGGGCAACTTGGGCAACTTGGGTAACTGTTCCAAGCTTGAATTTCTCTTGTTCAAACCACCCTCTCATATTGACCACTGTTAAAAGCTTACTAATACTTCCTCAAAATATTTCTAAAATATAGCAAATGTTGAGAGAAAAGAAGGGAAAGAGTCGATGCCCTCACTCCACCAACAATAACAAAACTGGACACTAGAACTGGGGAAAAGAGAAGTAGGGAAGTGGTGTGCAAGAATCTGCACAGCACTTAACAACAGATAACTTTCTCAGGTCTAAAAAGCAAGATAAAGAATAAAAAGTGATGCGAGATTGTGGTGAGCGATTAGTTGGCTGGTTGGTCAGCACACATACACTTGCAAGGCAGTGGACAGAGAAGAGGGTCTAGCTCGTACGAGGGGACAACTGCTCAAATACAGGATTGCTGGCTACACTCTGCTCATGCTGCCTTCCAATGAGGACACAAATGGAAGAAGAGTCAAAGGATAATCGCCTTTCTGGCAGTTGTCTCACTTGTTCAGGTAGCGAACAACTTGCAGAGTCGAATTGAAAAATGAAGGGGTCAGAATAGTTTTCCCATTGCCCGCCCTATGGTCTAATTCCTAATCTAACTTAACACCATCCCAACTCCATCCTATATACCATACATCCAGCGTCTTTTATTAAATAAATAAAATT
Source organism: Subanguina moxae (assembly GCA_000981365.1). Classification (NCBI taxonomy): domain Eukaryota; kingdom Metazoa; phylum Nematoda; class Chromadorea; order Rhabditida; family Anguinidae; genus Subanguina; species Subanguina moxae. The sequence continues at coordinate 21,412 of BBSZ01014625.1, forward strand.
CCTGAAAAATAAGACCGGCCACACATAGCAGTGATTTGAAAGCGTCAAGTGGCTTGCAGACGTTGTGCAATATTTCCTTTTGTTTTTTTTTTGCCTCTTTTGTTGGTCCAATCCATTGTTCTCCTCTTAGAAATATGCTTTACCGGAAGAGAAAAGAAAGGTGTGGTGCAATGTAAAAGAAGATTTTTTTGTATGACATTATCTTCTTCTGCAATAGTCTTGAGCCAGACTCCACGTCTACAGGCCACGAGTACCGTCTTTCTTTCTCCCATGCTCTTTTGCGCTGGTTCATCAGCAATGTGTAGAGACAGGTGGGATAATGCTGCGCATATTCTTTTCTTTTAGACAAGATACAAGTAAGATACACAAGACATTTGCCAAATAGGATCTCAACTTTGTCCTTTGTCTTGGAGCTGCTGCCAACACTTGTTTAGGCCAGAGACTGGTGATGTTGGAGGCCAAAACGGCTCTCGTCTACTTGTGCCGAAAGTTTACCTCCCCCAAAGGCATCTTTCTGTCTCTAGTTTTTTTGTGAACATTTTTTTTACCATATCTTTTGGCAATGTTTTAAACAAAATATCCAATTTTCATAATATTTTATAATAATTTACAAAAAAAATGTTGTTTGCTAGTGTACGACATATTGACATTGTCAATTTGACAAATAACAACTAAAGAAAAGTAAAAAATTTAGTCAAGCTTTTATGAAAGAGTATATTCGGTTGCTAAGGCTAGAAGACGTTGGAGTAATCAGAATTAAATTATTTGTAAATGCCCAATTAGTGCTAATATGAATGTGAATCATATTTGGTCTGATGACTCGTTTCTATGCCTAAAAATCAAATGCTATCTAAAAATTTTGTTCCTAAGTCATTCTAGTTTGTTTTAGGCAACATATACCCATATGGAAGATTTGAGAAACTTCAAGTTGAAGGAGCTGTATGATCGACTGCTGAATTATGATGATGCTACTTTTCTCTTCTTTTTTTTTCTTTTTTGACCACTCATTTTGTAGCTAAGAGAATAAGAAAAAGAAAAAAGCTGCAAACAGCCTTTTCCAAATTACTGCTTTTAGTATATCTTTTTCAAAGTCCTGACAAAACCCTTCAAAATGACCAACAAGTGGGTGGTTGTCATATTGTTAGTAGCTCTTCGGCGTAATCCGGCGCAAAGTGTACCCCACTGTCTTGAGTGTATGCCACTTTCCAGTATTTGCAAAGGAACTCCTTCTACCTAGTAAAGTGAATGTCTTCCTTTGAACTTTGCTCGTCTCGCTCGTGTTCCACAACTCTCCATTCTTATTCAACACAAAATTTCGGAATGGTTTGATGATAAGTATGGTAAGCAAAGGATTTAACATGGCCACCCAGTCAACTGGCATGGTAACATATGCAATTGTATATAATGTGGTTGTGCCTTTGGCTACAAACAACAATACCACCAAAGCGAAGCTCATGGTACAGAATATAAGTGCAGGCAGCAGGGCTTGCGCCGTCAAAGTCAGCGTCAACTGTCGGTTGATCTCTTTCAAATTAGAGTTGGAACCAATGCTCTTCATAAATGACCAAACGCGAAAGCTGCACCAGCCAATTATAGCGTAGCAAAGAATATTTACTATCAACATTGAGATGAAGAAAATAGTATTTGGGAAACTGGTAATCATTCCATGCGCTGAAAGTATCACTTCTTCCTCGTTATCCTCTTTGAATATCTGGAGAGAAGAAGAATTGTGTAAAAGTTTGTCGTAAGGGAGTTGAGGAAAGTGTCCAGCACTAAAGAAGTACCCTTGTACAACTACCAGCCCCCCAACTATGGAAAGCATCAAGGCATAGGAGGAGTTGGAAATTTGAAACTGTCTAAACATTTATTTTAACTCAAGCACTCTTAATGGTGAATACCTGATGTATTCCGACTGGGTATTGAAGGGGAATTCCGTATTTTCACACTATTTTGGAGTAGACAGCCACATTTATAAGATAAAATTTGAGCAGTGTTGTGCATTTGCTTTCGGGTGCGATCTCTAGACGAAATTTTTGTCTAAAAATGACTTCGACGGGAGTGGGATCGGGTTGGATTGGAATATTTGCTACTCGTCCAAACAATATTTAATTTTTAGTGTTGTATAGTTCATTCGTCCATTCATTAGTCTTTTTCACTTTGGTTTTTCGCCCTTTTTTATGATAAAAATCGGTTTTTCTTAAGTCGAGAATTTCCATGCGTTGCTTCGAGAGATCAGGTATAACCAAACTATTTTTAAGGTAATACCATTAATGATCTGGTAGAGCCCCTTCCTAATGGAGCTCTATTGGAACATTTACGATAAGCTAAATTTGGTTGGTAAATTGCCTGTGATTCATTTGCAAAAGTGAATCAAAAATCGAATGTTGAAAACTCGATTTCTTATTAGAGAAAATACGGTATTCTGAGAGTTTGTGAGGAAACTGCAGAGTCTAACATATTCGTTGATTTTTCTACAAAATGAGCAAAAAGATTTATCGAACATGATGTTATAAATGTGGCCTTCCATCATAAAATAATTTAAAAATAAAAAATTTGCCTTTAGAACCCGGTCGGACAGCATCCGCTGCATATTGTTTAGACCAACCTGCAGAGCACCAAATAGCGGTAAATAAATTGAACTGGTAGAAATAAAACGGAAAAATAAAAGGCGGAAAACCAGCACATTTGGGCTATATGAGCAATAAGCGAGGGGTAATTTCGTAGCATTCCATTTCCAAAGACGGTTGAGTGGCCGTCTTCCAAAATATATATCTGTAGGTAAACTTGAATATAGATGATACATTTTTGATAAATTCTTTTTCAAACAAATTATTTGGTAAATTATGATATGGCCGGTCTTTGGCACGTTAAGTGTTACACTCTACCAAATATTAAGATAATTTTTTTTCTCGAGAGACCAAAACCAATCAATTTTTGGATTTCCAAGTTTAGAGAGTATACCGGGTCCAGGTGATCCAGAAAGTATCCAGGGAGTTAAAAGAGTATAGCGGGTCTGGGAGATCCAGGGGATTCAAGGTGTCCAGGGCCTCTGGAGAGTATACCGGGCCCATGGGTTCTATCAGGTCTACAGTGAGTATTTCAGTAACACTTAAGCGTTTCCTTAGGCTCAGACCAAAGGCGAAGCGTTTCTTTAGCGGGTCCCGCGTATCTGTCTCCATGAATTCCGATCTCTATTTTTGTCTAGAAAAAACTGACCGGCTGTACAATGGCAGAAATGATCAGATTGCAGAGATTGTTAAAGCAGGACTGCCGTAATATTCTACTATACTTTTTCATCTCACTAGCTGTTTTTTTCTCAATCAAATAAATTAACAAGCAATTCAACGGCACGCCTAATATCAGACATCCGTAATAATTAATTGATTGTATTAGTCGCACTGTTTTTCCGTAATTTACACCATCTGAAATTGCTAAATTACTTAAAATTGCTAAACAAAAAATTAACAACAACCAACTTGATAAATTCATCTGAAGCTTATCAGTTAACAGTCTAAACAACAGTCTAAAGTCTACAAGTCTTAACAGTCTAAAACTTTAAATATTTAGTTTTTACAGACGCCCAAAAAATTCTATTCACAGTTGGGTCCGACCATTCCTCAATTTTTGACGTCTTTTGCCAAATTTGATATTGATGTCTCTAAGGCGAAAAATCGCAAGGAAAAAATGCATCTGAGATTCAGGGCTATATTTTTGAGTATGGTGTCAATACCCAAATGACGGGTGGTTGAGCCGAAAAAAATCGTTGACCACCGAACGTCATGACGAGAGAGGGGGAAAGATTAATAGAGGTTATACGGTAAGCAATTTTTTTTTTGTGGGGGGGGGGTTGATTGCTCTATGATTAAAGAAGTCGGAAGATAGCTATTTTGTCGTTTGTAGCGTATAAGGGGACCCAGGCATACTATTTAGCCGAGATTTGGCCAATCACCGGCCAATCTAATTAGCTTAATTCTAGTCATAAAATGTTTAGCATAATAGCTCGTCTAAACATTAAAAATGAGGAATGTTTCTTCTAAAACATTTATTAATCATAGAAAACAGCTGAAAACTTTTATACGAAATGCACATTAATAAAAACAGTAGTCAGACAAAGTTATAGCAAATTGCGAGTGGATAGAACCCAGTAGAGTCGATAATTTTATAGAGCAAGTAAAAGACTTGCTTATGCAACATTTGCGCACAAAAGTACATGGCATTTCCAAGAGGTTCTTTTTCCTTTGTGAAAGGGAAAATGTATAAGAGAAACTGTACATCTAAAAATGACATGAATAATATGACAATAATAATAATAGTGATATCAATAAAATATTTCCAAAAGAGTTAAGCTTTCTCTAGCCATCGCTGTTTCTTCTCAAACCCAGCACTTTGAACTTGTTTAACATACTCCTAGTACACCATTAATTTGCACAAGAAAATTGCGGTGCAGATACTGACTGCATCTATTCTTAGTCTTTTTGCAGGTTATTGTCTGTAAAATGAAAAATATGGACTCAAAAAACCTTTTTGTTGATAGCCATAGCCATATGAGAATCTACCAGCAACTGGGACCCCCTCAAAATAAAAGCCCCTTCTTTTCATACCACACATGAATTAGCTGAAGAGCTTGATCGTCTAGACTCCAAAGAAGCGCTAACTGAGACAGACAAACTCCGCTACTGTGAGGTTATTCACAAACTGGCTGAGCTAGGAGATTTTCTTTTGGGGGGTTTTTTTTAGGGGGTCTTTTCGGGGTTTTTTTAGTTTTTTGGGGTTTTTTTTTTGGGGGGGGGGAAGTGATTCCAGCACTAGGGACGTTGAATGGTGACTTTTTCTTTAAAATCGCATGCAGCCACCGGTGTTTATGAAGATGAAGTTATGTTGACTGACACCAGCCCTTGAGCCCTTGGCAAGGCAAGGGTCTAAGGGCAAGGACCCAGAGGTAAGGTCCAGGTGCAAGGATCCAAAGGTCAAACTCCAGGTCCGAGGGTCCACGGGTAAGAGTTTATTAGTAAGTCCTGGAGTAACCATAAGAGTATGGTTAAAAAGGTGGATGACCCTAAGAGTATGGTCAGAATTGTGGATGACATTAAGAGTGTAACCTACTAGATGCAATTGCATACGCGTCAACGTATTTTACCCCAACTTTACCCACGCGCTAGTTGTTATGATGTTTTGAATAAAAAGGAATTTTTCACTTTTGTCTAGACCAAGTCTCTATTCAGTTGCAGAAGTTACAGCAAAAAGTCACTAACCATTATTCAAGTAAAAATTAAATTAGATTGAGTGACAGCCACTTATCCCTGATAAGATAACCTACTTAATGTAATGCTAGAAGAATGTTTTCATTTATGTATTTTTTTTATGACTAGTTTTAGTTGAATTTAAATGCAGTTTTCGTCTATCTCACATGTCTCAATTTTAAGATTACTTATAAATTTGTGTAAAATGGAATTAAATACCCTTAAGCCAAATTTTTGGTGTTCAAAATGACGAAATCAATGCGTTAAGTAGACTATCCCACCTAGAGTAGTATCAAAAGAAAAATTGGACCCTTTTTTTTCCTGTGTTGCTCTTAAATTTAACATTAGTTATACAAAAAATTGTTTTCTGAGTCACTTTAGCAAACAAAATGACATCAGGAATCCGAATCTGAATGCAGTATTGTAAAAAGTAGTGGCTTGGGGGTTGAGATGTGATCAAAAATAGCTGAGGAGAGGCTGAAAACTGAGAGCAAAGCTGACTTTAATCATATCTCAATAATCAGACCAATTTTTAAAACTCTGCTTTCAGACTTCATTTCTGAGATATGTTTATGGCTAGGGTTGTCGGTCGGTCGGCATTTTCGGCCAACCAAGCCGAAAAGTCGAAACGAAGCAAAAATTTTTGGCTGGCAGAACCGGAAGTCGAAAACGGAAAAAATGTCGGCTTTTCGGCCAAAAAAGAACATGGCTGGCCGAGCCGATTACCCTGCTTATTTAATTGTTTATATAATAAACTTGTTAAGAGAAATATTTACTATCTCAAGTACTATGGCTCAAGAGCAAGAACAGCAGCAGCAGCCAGTGGAGGAAGACGCACAATGGACTGATGTGTCTGATCAGGCCAAGGGTGACGTCCTAGACATTATTCAAGCTAGCGACAGCGTGCCCGAACAGTCCCCTGTAGTCTCATTTGATGTGACCTGCCGCACTGCTGATGACAAACTGGTGGTGGTACCGTCCCACATATTGGCTTGCTCCAAAGTCTTTTCTGAAATGTGCGCCAACTTGAACATTACCACTGAGGCAACTGAAAAGGGCGAAGCTCCAACTTTCCCTGGAGAATTTGTCATTCAAAATATCAAGGAAGAAACTTTCTTGAAGGTATATTGATATTTTTCGCAATTTTTTTACTTATTTTATTTTAATTTAATGGTTTCTTTTTATACGTTTTTAGGCACTACTCGGTTATAATCCCCCCTCCCCCCCAAATCCTGCTAGCTACTCGATTATATCCCTCAATCCTGTTAGCTACTTGGTTATAGCTCCCCCCAATCCTGTGAGCTACTCGGTTACACCCCTCCCCCAAATCGATTTTTCCAAAAGTGCTTAAAAATATACTAAGTGGGGCATCTGCATCCACCTGGTGGGCAATTTTGTAATCTAATTTAAATTACTAAGGTGGTTGAGTGGTGCAAAGAGCATGTTGGCTTGCCTGACCCAGAGATTAAACAGAATTCCATCACCAAAGAGCGAATCCGCTTCGTCTACACCCCATTCGAAGCTAAGTTTTTGGATGTGACGGTGCCTGTTCTGATGGAATACTTGAAAGCATCCAATTATTTGGACGTGCGCAGTCTTTACTCCTACGGTCAGTGAACCACATGCATTCATTAATTAGAAAAAAAAATTTATTTAGCTTGTCAGCGTGGGGCTGAACTGATGAGCGACAAGCCAGTTGAGCAAATTCGCGAGGAGTAAGTCTCTTTCACGCTCAGATAAGCAATTTTCTATTTTTTTGCAAATTTTTGCAAAATTACCGTCTTAAAAGTAAATAGACAGGTAACTTATTGGTTGACTAGACAAAAACTAATAGAGTCCTCGATCCTAGACTCCAGGATTCCTCGAGCAAAATAAAACTACTGCAGAATAACCAATATTTATACAAAATTTTGTTGCAGATGGGGCTTTGAGGACGACATTCCAGAGGAGGAGAAGGAGAAAATCAGAAAAGACCATGCTTGGTGCTTGGCCTGATCACCGAAACATCCAGGCTACTTCTCGGGACATGGAATATATCGAGAAAAGCCATTTTATCAAAACTATTTTCTGTTGTTGATGTAATAAATGTTTCTTTAGCTACCTGACTCAAATTTTTATTCCTTTACGAGCCCATAAATTTATATATAGGGACTTAAAAGCGGGTGGGACAAGCTATCGAGTTTGCCACCGTACAGCGTTTATATATATAGCGATATAACTCCAATTGCGCACCGACACCTGTGCCCCAACACTTGCTCTCAAAAATTTTTAAGTCACCTGGAATGTAGGTAAACCACTTGTAGGATATGTATACCACTTGGAGGGTAGCTAAACCATGTAGAGGGTAGGTAAAGTTTTTCGACCACGAGGATTACAAAAAAATCGGAAAGAGTCTCACATGAGAGATGTTTTGCCAAAGAAGATCAATATCTGACAAAGAGGCGGTTGAGATAATCACCAGTTTACTAATCCCCACCCTCAGAAGAGGAGCTCATGTTGGACAGGGAGATTTTAATAGAGAGGGGCTTTCAATTAGAGATAATACAGTTCTTTTTGATGCCAAAAGTGGTGCTGCTTCTCCCTTTGATCTTTGGCCATCACGACCTGATTTGACCTCTGAAGATACCAGGACCAAACTTTTGACCTCCAAACATACCGAGAAGACCATATGCTTCCAAAAGCACATTCTTTTTTTCCCCCATAAGCATTGCCTCGTCTAGATTTTCCCGTTTGCAAATTCGAGTCAGAATCTTTCTTTCAATGATGGGAAATGTTGGAAAACAACTTAAAAATCCTCTTTAGCCTTTTTTCATTTGACCAGCATCGATCAGTGATAAGAACTAATTGAATAAGTCAACAAAACGGATAAGTAGCAGTGGAACTTGTTTGCTCTCCTTTTCACGCAATCAATTAATTGGGGCGCCAAAAAATCAGCACGAAAATTGGTTGGAGGAAAGGAAAAGCAAGACTAGATAAAGGATACAAACAATTTTTTATTTCCTAAAACCCCTTGATCTTCTCAAATCAAGATCTATCTATAAGGTTCAATAACTAATATATCAGACTGTTCATCACTCGGGATGAGACATTCTGATCAACCTAAAATTCCAATTTTTGGGCTAGCAGTACTTCTTCTGTCTCCCATAAGCACCATTTTCGGCTTTCCTTTGACAGAAGAAGTGGCAGAGGATGAGGCGCAATTAAGCAAACAAGGTAAATTAAGGGTGCCTTGAAATTATTCGGTGTTGATGTGTTATACCACCAAGCCCATTACCGCCCGCCCTCCTCCAAAATACTTGGGCTTTTCAGGTACATTGACCATATAAAAAGCATTCATTGATCATTTTTAAAGGGATGAAGGGTAATATAAGGGAGTAGAAGGAACAAATAAGGGGCCACTTTCTAAGGAGGAACCATTCAGCAAAAGAGGAGATTCTGAACATAATTTCCCTTACAGGGGCCCACCGCATAAAGAAGCTCTGGTATGCATGCTGTTTTCATGCATCCACAGCTTCTTATCCAGTGATTTATGTCTCAGATATGTCTGTGTGCTCATCTCAACTCCAAGCCCCTGGGCCCGCGTAAGGTTGCGAACAGGGCTTGAGAGTTAGAGATGCGCGCACAGACTTGCCTGTGAGATTAATTCAAGCATGGTTTTTGCGAAATAAATGCATTCAGAGTCTTTTTTACCATAGTAGGGGAGGGTGGAACAGTCTACTTCTTAGATAGATTTGTTTACTGGGTCTATTGCATAAAAAAAATCTTTGGTATATGCATTTTTATCTTGGCTTTTGTTTCTTTCAAGTAATTTATGACCCAGTTATGTGTGTGTGCGAGCATCTCAACCCCAAGCCCCAAACTTCCATATGCAGGGGGAGCTTAAGGTTGCACACAAATGAAGTACTTTTGGTTCCCTATAAGGTTTCCTTCATAAATTTTACTTCATAAATTTCATCTTCAACTTTATCATTCTCAATTAATTTAAGCATTTCGGCAGTACACGTGTATAGTGCACCAAGAACTGGAGCCAGCTGACTGTCGACTTACCTTTATGACTGAAGATGATGAGCCGAGCACAATCACGGACAGTGGCTGTTTTATTGTTTGTCTTTTTCCAGCCAGCAATGATTAAATACTCTCTTTTAGGAAAAAGATCCATTGTTACGACAACTTCGCAATTATTGCCCCCTCCAATGTTCTGGCGCTAGTTTTTCTTTCATAACATCGCATCGACCAACCACTCCAGCCCCTTCATTGAATCAAGAGATGAACTCTTCAACACTCATAAATAAATCTCATAGCCAACAGGCCTGCACTGCCAGCTCAACCTTTGATGTAGTCAAACGAAGAAAGGATTGGTTTTTGTGGCGCTCAGGAGATTGTCTTATTACTGAGGCTCAATTCGACATTGGTTGTGTCTTTTCTGCAAATGGACTAGCTGGGGAAGATGAAAGTGTGCCAAAAAAGATTAAGGATGACAAAACAAGGAAGGAACTAACAATTAATAGTGGTTGGTATATTTAGAGATGAAAAAGGTAAAATAGTAACAAGGGTAATTACGATCTTATGTGACCCATCAACAGTTTGCAACATACAAATACTTACGTTGAAAAATTTCCAGTTTCCAAATTTATTAGTTTTGTGGTTGAAAAGTTACGAGTTGTTGGTCAGCCGTTGAGGAATAGATGCCCTGGAGATTTTCTTAGAGATAATGCGGTGATCTATGATGTAAATATAATCTATCTTAGACTTTACTGGATTATTGACCAACTCTAATTCCCAAAAAGAAAGACGTGATATAATTACCCCCCCCCCAGCAACCCCAGCAAAACTTTTAACAAATACTACATCTTTTTGGATGATTTACTTGTAGAGAAGTTTAGTATGTGCTAGGCAATAATTGAAAATTAAACTAGCGATGAGTGATACCAAACCAGTGTTATGCCTATCTCATTTTTCAGGTGAAGCGAAATTAAATTCCAACAATTTGTCAATTTCCAATCACACAATCGTAAAACCACTTAGCAGCAAAGAAGCAGAACTAGAGTTGCAGCATTTAATCCAACTAAGGCCCTCCACTGCCGCATCTATGCCTGACAACAGCACATCTGAAGAGCAGGGGCAGCAGGCATCCTTCACACCAACAATTATGTCCGATCAAACTGATTTGCTGGCGGCTTTAAACGAACAAGAAACTAGTCAGAAGAATAGGGCTAATGACACAACGGAGCCTATGGAAGGCTCGGGGGAAGAAGTCGACAAAGCAGCTTCTCATTAATTTTTATTTACATATGCAAGTATTGTTGATTAATAAATTAGTTTTGACTTTTATTTGGCGCAAAATTGTTTTTTTTAGCACTATTCGGCGCTGCTACCGTATACCCCAATAAAACTATCAGAAAAGGTATTAAGAACTCTATTGGAAGAGGTAAGGAAAAATACAGAGGCCACTTCTTTGGAAGACAAGACTGTGAACATACCTGTGCTTACTGGCCCCTAGATGAGTATCAAAACCCCGTCGCTCCATTAAGGGGGCTCGGAGCTTTGGAGTTTAGATGCGCAAACACCCATACCTGAGAGACTGAGAGCTCTGGATGCATGAAAATCGCATGCATACTAGAGCTTTTTTTATGCGGTAGAGCCCAGCTAACAAAGCTATGTTCAAGATCTTCTCTTTACCTGAGTGGGCTCTCCTTAGAAAGTGGCCCCTTATTATCCCTTCTTCTGCCTATACAGCCCTTAATCTCTTAAAAATGTTGATGGCACTGTTCTATAATACCGTAGTACTCATTCCTTCATTCAATCCAACTTTTTGTGCTCTTGGGTAAACATAGCCTTGCAAAAATCTTACATAGACTTTTCCGCTTTTTATATTGAAAATAAATTTAATTTTTTTGCTGCACTTACTTAAAAACCAAAGCTCTTGATTGTTTAGTCGATATGACAGTTTTGGAGGGGATTAGCCTCTGCTTGTCTTTAAAGAAGTGGCAGAGAAGAGCAGGGGGGGGGAAGCAAGCAATACTTTTATAAACAATAAAACTGCCGCCCTGCTTCATTGCCTAATGATAATCTGCTTGTCTCAATCCCCTTCTGCTTCCCGCCAGAAGGCAAGGCACTGCTAAGTCATTTGTCAGTGTGCCCACCACCAGCCCTTAAGAGGACAATGGAGAAGAGGAAATAGTTGGGTCATAACCTTCCAAGCTTTCCTTCTATGGCAAGTAACAGCTAGCTACTGTAAGCCACCGGGAAAGAAAAGTCTCAATAGTAAATTATAAGCTCCTCCTTCAAAAGCTCCAGCAAAAAAAATAAAGTCATCCATCTGTGAAAGTAGGGACTATTTCTATTTAGGAAAGCAAGAGAACAAGGAACCAGAGCCTATGCAGCTGGAAGAACTGGCCAGTTGGACTGTTTTTAAGTTCTAACACATTCCTCATTCAATTAAAGCTTTTTGTGCATGCCATCCGTGTTATTCAGAAGCTGTTCCGCTTACTGATTATCACTATAGATTTAATCCTTGTCTATAGAGCGTGGAGTAAACCTCCTGGATTACACCAGCAAAAGAAGGAATAGTTAGGCCTGTAAGCCCTTGATAGCACACATTTGCCTCTACTGATCCCCATCTTACATATGGATTTGTTCTGCTCCTCCTTTGGCAACTGTGTCTTCTCTGGGAGTGCCTCCACAGCACAGCCCACTTCAAATGCCAGTTTGGTAGGCCAGGACCCTAACGCAGCCTTTTCTGATCCGTTTGGGCAATTCACCGTCCCCAATTTTGTTCAGCCAACACCTCCATTGCCAGCTCAAAATTCCTCCAGTCTAGGATTGGTGGGATATGGGCAGAACTATGGATTTGGACCACATGGGCAAGGCAATTATGGCAGTGGCGGCTCTACGTCAGCTAGCCTTGGTATGTCACCTCTTCAAGTGGCAGCATTTGCTTCTTACTATCACCCTAGTCCTCCCCCACCTGCTTCATTCTTGCCACCATTGGGTGAACTAAACTCTTTTACAAGTTGTGGAGGTGGCGGCTCAGCGCTCCAACAGTTAATGATGGCCACAGCACCAGCTGCACATGGTCAACTGGGTGGGAGTGTAGGTCAAGCCAGGAAGAAGGGTGGCAATGGTGTGGTCAAGAAGGAGGGAGGTGCTGCCTTTGGATGTAAAGCTACAAGTAAGTGGTTATAACACTAGTATAACTGCAGAAAACAGAATAAAAACCGAAATCGGTTTTTTTGGTCACAAAAGCCGAAATCAGAAGCCGGACCGTTTGGTAGTTCAAAGCTAACCTACGCTGACTGACCCTAAGCCTAAGGCTTAGTTGTATGCCTAAGTGTAGTACCTGGGATCTCAGCTAACCTAGGCTGGCCTACCCCAAACCTAAGGCTTAGTTGTATGCCTAAGTGTAGTAGCTGGGGTCTCAAAATACCAGAAATTTTTGACTTTCCAAAAATTGGATTTCTATGAGGAAAATGGCCGGAAAATAACTTATGTTTAGGAGGGGCTAAAACAACAGGAAGAGGACGAAAGCAAAAAAAGAGTGTGTAAACGGCATAAGTGCCTGACTTGATTTATTTTCAGCAAAGCTAAATCATTGCTAGACAACTGATAGCTCGGATTATTAGCCAAAAGATTGGCGTAATAGGAAGCAGCAGGACTTAAAGTGGAAGAAGCTAATAAAGAGGTGTCTGCTGGTCCATTTATCAGATCAGCGGGGTAAAGGTTGTTGTTTCCAAAGACTTGGCTGTAGCCAGCACTGCTCAACTCACTAGGGGCAAAAGTGGGCTCAATATTGGGTTTTAATTTGGGGGGGTTTTAATTTGGGAGGGGGAGGTTTAATTTGGGGGTTTATGGGGTTTAGGTAGGTGCCCAATTCAGGGTTTCACGACCCACGGGCGAGAGACAATCAACATAATTCCGACTTTAGCGATTTTAATGAATTAATGATATGCATACGCAGTTGTGAAACCTATTTTATGCTTGCTACATTAAAGACATTTGGCGATGTTTTGTCCCGGCGATGCCATGTCCGGCGATGTTATGGCCGGCGATGTTTCGGCCGCGACGATGTTTCGGCGCGGCGTTATTTTGTTCGTGGCCGCTTTCCAAGAGGTTCCTTTTCCTTTGTAAAAGGAAAAATGTATAAGAGAAACTGTCCATCTAAAAATAACATGAATAATATGACAATAATAATAATAATTATATCAATAAAATATTTCCAAAAGAGTTAAGCCTTCTCTAGCCATTACTGTTTCTTCTCAAACCCAGCACTTTGAGCTTAGTCCATTTGTATATATACTTTGCATTCCAGAGTTCTCCGTCGACATGTTTCGTATTTTTGATTCACCCTGATGCCGGCATCAGGGCCGAGTCTCTGGTGCCGGCACCAGA
>BBSZ01014626.1:0-24456 GCA_000981365.1 Subanguina moxae
CTAAACAAAACGCCAATAGTATGGAAATAAACGCGCGCAAACAAAACGATCGTTGATTATTACTCAACCCAATATGTAAGCTGGGAGAGGAGCTAAGAGGAGCTAATCTAGGACAGAACTTACTACACATATTCGGCATAGATCAGCATTGCAGGCAGAAAAAAACTGATTAGGTGAGCATCTGATTCTCAAAAAACATACAGAATTGGATGCAACCCTACAAAATCTAAAAGGCCTCCCCCCTTAGGACAGAAGGTGAACAAAAAGGCCCGAGGTGGACTTTTTAGAGGAAATATGACATCACTAATATAATTGTTACAAAAATTTGGCTTTAGCCTTGGTGTCTAAGCCAAAATATGTGAGCAGATAGCAATGCAAGGTCAAAAACATAAACCCATGTACAGCCTGGCAGCCAAAATACGTCATTAGACAATAACTTGCGTCCAAAAAATCCACTTGTTCCAGTTTTCAATGCGTGCAATCTATCTAAAGTCTCCATTTGCACAACTCATCCACCCCAAAACACCATTCAAATGTCTAAACAACAACAAAAAGAAGCTGTGCATCTCAAAAAGCGTAGTTTCCAAGACTCACATCTCCTTGTTTATCGATTCCTATACTTCCGACATCAAATGTTTATTTTTTTTTTTGGGCTGCCAGCCATTGCCCAAATCTCAGTGGCACTTCACTACTATCTGCTGCTGGATTGGTCCCTCTGGAGTAGAGGCTTTTTTTGACTGCCCTAACAAACTTCTTGGCCACTCTTTCCAGTGCTGTTCACTACTGCGGCTGGAGAGTTGCTGTCCCTTTACTTCGCCCAGCCATTCTGTTTAATTAATTGTGTCTGTGCCCGCCCATTTCGGGAGTGGAATAGCTACTGAATTATATTATAAGAAGGGCAATGCCTTATTAAGAGGCTGAAAATGAGAATTAATCGAAATGGTTAGGGCTTTTAGAAGACTGGTTAGTCTTTTTGTTGCCGACTAACCATGTGCCCTTTTTGTTGTTTATTGTGGCTTACCAAGGTTTCTCTTCCCATTCCATCTTACATCGATATTTGCAGCGTTTACTTTTTGAGTTTTCTTAATAAATTATCACTTATGAATTCATTTATTCCAACGACTTCTAGGATAAACAAACTCTGAGAAATCTGAATTTGTTAGTGAAAAGGGAAAACAAATCTTTTCTGGTTGAGATTTAATCGAACAAAAAAAAGATCGAAGCTGAATTATGAAAATTCAGAGGGGCGCACCGGATCAAAGTTGGGTACTAAAAGTGAAAAAATGCGGTAATTTAAAATGTCATATAGTTTGAATTTTTGTTGTCTCGAGAGGAATTCAAAACTTTGCAGTCATCATTGTTTTGATGATTGTTTTTGTGGGTAAACTTGATATGTTGAGTACTATAGGATGCTCGGAATCGGCATGTGTTGTTGTGGGGGTGTAAGGAAGTTAATATCATAATTCAGCTTCGATATTTTTTGTTTGATTGAAAATTACGCGTCACACAACATTCTCAGTCTTCAAAGTCTTAACGTATTAAAAATGCTCAGGCGGGGCTAAAACTGCAGAGAAGACAAATGCAAAAAATGGAACTGATTTTTATATACAGCCCAAATATCTATGAAGGGTGCCAGCCCCACGATTGAGTCTTTATCCATGCTTTGATCAATTTATTGTGTATCTTTAGCATATAGCTGTACAATTTTGGTTTGTGAGTGGTCATGTTTGCATTTAACAATGTTGACAACAAACCAAAAGACTAAAAATTAATAAAAGCGTCTCCCATCATTTGATTTATTGCTGGAATATTATAAATGTAATCAAGGAAACTAATAGCTGCTGGAAAACTAAGCAGTATGATAGACAACAAAATAAACAAAGAGTTTAGGAAACAAAAACCAAAAGAGAGTCGGCTGCAAAAAGGTAGACTTTTGAGCAGGATTGTCCAAATTTTAACGCTTTCATTCTCAAAAAAGCTTGAGCATCTAAAAAATTTTTTGGGTAGGTAGACCATCGGCTGGTCGATTTCCGAATTTATAACCAATCGAGAATACCTTTTTGACGCCGGACATGCAAATATTTTCTTTAAACTGTTTCGTTTGACATTGTTGATTTGACTCTACTGAATTACTACTACAAATACATCAGACTAATAATAAAAAAATAGGAGTGTATAGTGAAAAAGACACCGAAACCGCATCTAAGGCTCCATACATAGGATCTTCAAAAAAAGTCTTCTTTATCATATCCAGAGGAAGACGTCTCCATTCTCGTTGCAACCACTCTTTCAGATCAGCTATGGTTGAGTGAGGCTCTGAGCACGTTCTCTTCTTCAGTTCCGGCCAAACAAAGTAGTCCATCACGTTTCCTTCAGCCAAATTCGGTAGCCACTCTCCAGCGTCCCGAGTCCAATGAGTGTCGACACTGATCGAGTCCGCAAAGTTCTGTTGAATCCATTGCTGAGTTTCGACCGCCCGATACGATGGAGCTGCAAGCATTATATATAAAATGAAAGAAGAGAAAAAGGGCTATTCAATGGTAGCAAATACTTCGTAGGGAAGAGTACATTTCATCACTAAAAATAAGCTTTGAATTCCTACGAACTTTTGCCTCACCCGATACATTCACAAACAAAGCATCAAAAACAAAATTGAGAAGTGGTCAAATTTGTTTGACACACCTGTACAGTGTGTTCCACATCGGTTCGACTATTTGTTTTGGCCATAACCTCTTGAATTTTTGGCGTTTTGCAATAATATGTTAGTTGAAAGCTGAGACTGGGGCAGTGTTTTCAAAAATGACTTCTCATCAGACTTTAATGACAGTCATCGATGACAATGACTTGTCATTGTCATTTTAAATAAAATGACAATGACAAGTCATTTAGCCAAACGTCTAAAATGACAACGACAAGTCAGATCATTTTGATAAATGACTGAAATGACAATGACAAGTCAAGTCATTTTCAGTCATTGTCAAAATGACAAGTCATTTCAGTCATTTTAGCTAAATGACAAGTCATTTTGATTGGAATGACTCAAATATATATCGATCATTTTGTTGACTCAATATGATTTTTATCCAATAAACTTAACTTTTATTATTTTTTAAGATGTCTTCTCTAATATCCCAGTCATTCCAGTCAAAATGACTTTTCATTTTGACGAAATGACTGAAATGACTTGTCATTTTGACAATGACTGAAAATGAGTTGACTTGTCATTGTCATTTCAGTCATTTGGCAAAATGACTTGACTTGTCACTGTCATTTAGAGTCATTGTCAAAATGACAACTCATTTCAGTCATTTTAGCTAAATGACAAGTCATTTTTGAAAACACTGGACCGGAGGTAACGAAAGCACACCAAACATGAATTTTTTCGCTAGACTTGTTTCTCATTTCTCAACCTCCTAAACAAGCTCAAAATTGCTTTCGGCAGGCAGAAATTTTGCTTGAGAAAGCAGAAAACTTCCTTCCAAAAGCGTAATTATTTATACACAATGGCCTGTGTAAAACTTGACGGAATTGTTTGGCCCAAATTGCTTGGCCTCTTTTGCTGGCCTACCATATAAAAGCACCTTTATTTTGATGGCTAATTTCGACTCCCCTGGCTTTTATCAACGAAAAAAAGATTTTTTACGTGCTTGCACTTCCACTCATGAGCTTTTTGGTTGGTCCACTGCTTATAAATGGATTTGGTGTTGTCGCCTTCCTAGAACTTTCTTCCCACTAACTTTATCACTTTTGTTTTTTTTCTCTTTTGATGACCAAAGATGCTTCTTTTCTTATCTTTTAGGTGTGATTCTAGAAAATAAGCTTTTTTCAAGTGGAGAAAAAACTTTAAGTACCTCCCTTCCCCAGATAAAAATACACCGCCCCCCCCCGCCCCTTGAGTTTTCTAGGTACATTGAGAATATGAGAAGTATTTTTTAGGGGGGGAGGAGGGGGGGTATAATTCAGTAGAGTCGTGGTTATTATGTGGAGTGCTTAATAAACCCAAAATTTGGGCTAACACTACCAAAAATCGGATATGCTCAATATCCCTCCAAAGTGGGCATTTTTAGGCTCTGAAACCCTTTTTTCTGTACTAATTAAAGCATTTAAAAAAGGTTTGATGAGAGTGGATTACCGTTTTATAGGTTATTTGTCGATCTTTCGAAAAAATTGAAAAGCAGCCCATATAAGGGTACTTTAGCCCTGTGCAATCTTCTTTAGAATGCTATAATTAGTACATGAAAAATAATTTAAGAGACTAAAAGTAAGAAAAAAAATTTACACCAAGTGGATACCCACTTGGTTGGTGCATGGAGAAACACCTAAACTTGCGGAGGTTCCTTGCAACACAAACCGAAACAGGGGAAAAAGGGAGCTAAAGTGTAATAGAAGAAACGTTTTTGCAGACAACTGAACCCGATTTTGTTCCGGTCCGATATTGTGCGACCCGCAACCCCAAAAATTAATTTAATTGACTTAAGGGACTAAGGACTGTATAGGGAGGGGAAGGGACAAGTAAAGGGCTAATTTTCTAAGAATAGCCTATTCAGAAAAAAGAAGATGTTGAGAATAGCTTTGTCAACTGAGCTCTACAGCATAAAAAAGCTTCAATACCGTATTCTCTCTAATAGAACCACCTCCCCCCCCAATTCAAAATCGTGTTTTTGGCATTGTGTTTTCAACCTACTTTTTGGAGACATCTCCCAAGCAAGTTACCACTCAAATTGTAGCTTATTGTTTTAGCTATAAATTGGGTGGTAACTTGCCTAAGACTTGTTTGAAAAATGTAGGCCAAAAACACAATGCCAAAACCACAATCCCCCCCCCCTAATTCAAAATCGTGTTTTTGGCATTGTGTTTTTGGCCTACTTTTTCCAAACAAGTCTCAGGCAAGTTACCGCTCAAATTGTAGCTTATTATTTTAGCTATGAATTGGGTGGTAACTTGCCTAAGACTTGTTTGCAAAAAGTCGGTTGAAAACACAATGCCAAAAACACGATTTTGAATTAGGGCCCCCCCCCCTTAGGGAGGTGTGGTTCTATTAGAGAGAATACGGTATGCATGCTATTTTCATGCATGCAGAGCTTCTTCTCCACTCATCTATTTTTTATTTTTGGGGGGATGGTATTTTGGTGGGGGGAGGCGGGTGTTACTCTTGGGGGTTATGGGGGTTATAATCCAGTAGAGTCAAATAGTTTTTTAAATTCTTTCCAGCGTATTACAAATTCTTAGAAATGTCTAAAATAACAGGGAGGACCAAGGCTAAAAAAGCCGCAGACTCTAGACTAGAGCCGCCGTATTTGACGACATTGTAAAAAATTTGGACAAAAACCTTATACTATAGATTTTGGGCTGTCTTTTATAAGAATAAAAATAATCTACTTACTCTTTTTTACGTCAAACTCAAGAGCATTAGTAAGGGTATAAAGAGTCAATTTGACTGATTACTTACTGTTCATTGCTCACTTGCCACCAGCGCTTATTTTGGCATAAAGGGTGTTCTTCTTTTTGCCCCCCCCATATAGTATTCGAGACCAGACTCAAACTAAAAAAACTCATTTCTACTCTTTAACATTCTCTATTTTTTTTATTCCACCATACATTATCGTAAACCAATTTATTCCAAAAAAAATGTGTTTGTGGCATTGTGTTTTTGACCTATGTTCTGCTAGTGTCTTGTGGACATGTTGTATACCAAAATGCAGCTTATAATCTAGGCTACATTTTGGTATATAAGATGTCCAAAAGACATCAGCAAAACATAGGTCAAAAACACAATGCCACAAACACACTTTTTTGAATTTAGGGGTGCTCGCTTATTAGAGTAAATACGGTACTCCATATAGTGTAGTCTCGATTTTGTGTATATTTTTTCCGGTCCCCAGCGCCTAAACTAAATCGAGACTCGACTGTATATCCGGCATTATGTCTGGCCCGTCCATTAAATCGAGCGTCGACTGTATTTACCGTATTTACTCCAATAAGCGGGCACGCCTAACTTCAAAAAAAAGTGTTTGTGGCATTGTGATTTGACCTATGTTCTGCTAGTGTCTTGTGGACATGTTATATACCAAAATGCAGCTTATAATCTAGGCTACATTTTGGTATATAACATGTCCAGAAAATACCAGCAGAACATAGGTCAAAAACACAATGCCACAAACACATTTTTTTTGAATTTAGGGGTGCCCGCTTATTAGGGGATATACGGTACATGTTTTACCATCGTAATAAAAACATAAAATTCCACATTTTTGTGCTTCATTTCTCTTCTTGTCCCTTTCACTGTAAGATTGTTCTTTTTTTGTGCTAAAGTTGTCAATTTCAGTTGGTGTTTGCCGGAGAATATACCAAGGCGATGAACAAGGATTGGCACAGTGATCACTTCTGTTGCTGGCAGTGTGACCAGCCACGTGAGTGCGGCTAGCTTGAGATATTACTATTAGTTTGTCTGAAAGGTTCCTTGAAATTTAAGAAATTAGCTTGGCTTTCCCCAATGATTTTTGAAAACTTTTTAAAATTGTATTACCGTATTTTCTCTAATAAGGCCCACCTCTTTTGATTTAAAATGGTGTTCTTGGCATTCTGTTTTTGACTCAACTTTTCCAGATGACCCTCAAGCGATTTACCGATTTAGCGAAAAAAAATGTGTTTTTGGCATTGTGTTATTGACACCACTTGTCTTGGTGATTCCAGAACGTATCATATACCAAAACATAGCCTAGATTATAAGCTACATTTTGGTATATAACATGTCCAGAAGACACTAGGAGAACATAGGTCAGAAACACAATGCCACAAACACATTTTTTTGAATTTAGGCGTTTATTACAGGAAATACGGTAAGCTGAGTCTCGGCTAACCTAGGCTGGCCTACCCCAAGCCTTAGTTATATGTTTAAGTATAGTATCTGGTCTCTCAAAATACCATTTATGAGGTTGTTTACTTTGATCCTAAAATTTTTGACTCCGCAAAAAGCGGTTCTAAAACTTCTTCATAGGCTAATATAGAGCACATCGGCGGAAAGGTATTTGAAATATCGCTTATAGAATACATCACATCGTAAAAAGACATTCACGGTCTCTATAGGGCGATATGTATGTCCAAAGCTCGAAAATTAGCTTGTGAGAGGAAGCTAATTTTTAAAACTTCAAATGCTCCCGAATTTTTGGGACAGCCTTATAGTTTTTTACATTATACCGTATTTACTCCAATAAGAAAGCACGCCCAAATTCAAAAAAATGTGTTTGTGACATTGTGTTTTTGACCTATGTTCTGCTGATGTCTTCTGGACATGTTATATACCAAAATTTAGCTTATAATCTAGGCTACATTTTGGTATATAACATGTCCAAAAGACACCAGCAAAACATAGGTCAAAAACACAATGCCACAAACACACTTTTTTTTGACTATAGGGGTACCCACTTATTAGAGTAGATACGATATTTTTTTTCTTTCTAAAATTGAAATATTTCAGTCACCGGTCAGCGATATATCCTCAGGTAAACAGTCTATTTAGATATTTTTATATATAGTTCCAATCCAATTATTTTTGTTGATTTAGAGATGAACACCCATACTGCATTAAGTGTTATGAGGAAATTTTCGCAAACACGTGTGACGAGTGCAGCAAGCACATTGGCATTGACTCTAAGGTGTGTTGCTGACATCTCTTTCTCTTTTAAGTGCCTTCGACAAAAAATAATAATAATATTTATCCTATCGTGTATTCAGGACCTTTCCTACAAGGATAAACATTGGCATGAGGTTTGTAGAGCTTTTGAAACATCCATGTTTAAAACATGAAAATATTTGATTGCATCCCTGTCCCCAAATGGCCTAAAATCACGTCTTTTTAGACTAGTAATTTTTGGCAAATTTTGTCCTAATGCCTTGGAGAAACAAGGTAAACCAGTTGTTGAGAGTGCCGTGATACAATCAGCCCTTGATAACCCGGCACCCACCTTGGCGTGCATCTCTAATCATTCAAGCCTCGTTCGAGGCTGTAGGGGGCTTAGAGTTGAGTACCTATTTATGCCCGATGACGACGACAATTCTCCTCCTTCATCTTAACGCGGGTACGATAGAGTATGACTTCAACAACCACAAGGAAGAGTCCAAACAGTACGAAGCTATTTGAGCATAACCGAAGTGCTGGTTTAGTCACTTAAAAAGCTTTCACCCAAAGCAGAACGTCGATGAGCGCATGCAACAGGTTGCAGACCATCTAAAAATTGGATACTTATAAGTGATACAAAAAAAAATAAATACACAATCTGACGAACAATGCAATAAAGCAAAGCTGTTGCGTCTTACTTACTGAGGCGAGCACAAACAAAACGAGATCAGACTGTGAAAGTTGAGACCCAATGACAGAGACCCAAAGTTGAGACCAATCCCAAGACTCTAAAGAGAATTGCAGAAGTGAATTACAAATGCATACCAGAATAGAGTCAAAAAAACTGTCGAAATTGAGCTGAGAAAAACTTTAGAACGAAAAAAAAAGAGTTTCAAGATCTTTGTGAAACTCTATAAACCGCGCATACTAGTCACTTATCTACTATAGCGACCACCTTTTGATATGTGCCCATCATAGATTAAGTTAGTGTAGGACTATAGAAAGAATAAAAATAGATTCAGAAAACTAGTATGAAGTTGATTTACAAAGGTGGCTGCTATCAAAGTTTTAAACATAACAATTACCGTATAACCTCTATTAATCCTCCCCTCCCCTCTCTCGTCACGACGGTCGGTGGTCAGCGATTTTTTACGGCTCAACGACCTGACAATTGGATAGTGATACCATGCTCAAAAATATAGCCCTGAATCTAAGCTACATTTTTGAATATGGTGTCAGTACCAAAGCCGTAAAAAGTCATTGTCCACCAACCGTCGTGACGAGAGAGGGGGGAGGATTAATAGAGTTTATAAGGTAAAGCAATCACAGTTAACCCAACTGCTGTTTAAGGACTGTTTCTTGTGCAATATGTGCAAAATATCACTAGTCGACAAGCCATTCGGCAGCAAAAACGACAGAATTTTCTGCTCTAACTGCTACGATCAAGCGTTTGCCACCAAGTGTGATGGCTGCAATGAAATATTTAGAGCAGGTAGACTGTCTATCTCTAGCTTATTTCTTAATTATTAGAGGTCGTGTGAAAATATTGCACTTTCTTCAAAATCAAAATTTTAGTTATCTAATTTTATTCAAACATTTAAACAAATTGTCAAAAAACCAGTCAATCGATTTGAAGGAGAATTTCGGCTTGATTGTGGTGCGGTCAATTTTTGATCATCGCTTTTTTATTCTCTCCAATCATCGAGTAAACTTAATTCTAGCGTTCATTAGCAGTAACGCGAAATAGATCATGCCTAAAATCACGAACAGTTTGATTATTAAAAATAATATAGCCTACCTTCCACACCCCACCACCCACATAAGAGAGCTTTTTTTTTTGACGAGAACCTGGCTTGGCGATAGAACTTGTCCTAACATTTTTTCAACTCATTAGTTGCGACGGACGATGTCCACTTACAGATTCGCTTGTCATCGGATGTTAAGATTATATAAGACGAAGAGGGTCTTTGTCTTTCCAGAGGTTGCAAAAGTTTCGTTACAATTCTTAAACGGTTAGCAATGTCGGCTTCAGACAGTAAATGCGGACTAACCTTAGTTATGAACCTGAACCTCACCTCAATCAATAAAGTTAAACCATGCTTACTTACCTTGCCAATGTTAAGAAGAAATTTGAAAAATTATGAAAGGTTGCTGAAGACGCTCACCAAGTTTACGCACTGTCAGTTTCGGTCCTTCTTCCATTATCGCTTGGAGCTGCTTATCATCGAAAACCGTTCCACTGTTAGGCCTCCCTTCCAAACTTCTGTAGCCTTCCTTGAATCGAGAGAATTGTTGAATCGGCACCATAGACTCGACAAATGTTGTTCGCAGCTTCGGTTCCCTTAAGCCTAGCATCGTAGAGAAAAAGCATAGCATGTAGAATGAGATTGATATCCATCTAAACTCAATAAAAAGTAAAAAACAAACGAATAGCTTTGAAGGTAAAGACAGTAGAAAGTCTTAAACACATTTCTAAAAGCTACCAAAACAACAGCTAAGAAAAAAAAGGTTAAACTTTTGATGCAATAGACCTAATAGATTTTTACCACTATTGCAGGCATGAAAAAGATGGAGTACAAGGGCAAACAGTGGCATGACACCTGTTTCTGTTGTGCCCTCTGCAAGTCTCCCATCGGCACTAAAAGCTTTATACCAAAGAATGAAGATGTTTACTGTGCGGCGTGCTATGAGGACAAGTTTGCTACAAGATGCTGCAAGTGCAAAAAGGTAGACAACTTGGCATGAAAACTATCTGATTAAAAAGGAATCAAAAAAGAATCAACTTGTAACCAACTCACATACCGTCAACCCTCAATTTAACGACTCCCCTGGGGACTGACTCAGGGGAGTCGTTAAATCGAGAGGTTGTTCAACCAGGCGGTCGCTAAATCGAAAGGTTCTTGGCCAAAAATCTTTCGACATGTCGCTAAATGGTTATACCATTTCAGACGACAATCAAAAAAAAACTGTTTTAAGGTGATTACTAGCGGCGGAGTTACATACAAGAATGAGCCTTGGCACAGGGAATGGTAACTATTTGCGGTTTTAAGACGACTTCTCACTCATTGCTGTAATTACAGCTTCCAATGCACCAACTGCAACACCTCCCTGGCCGGCCAACGCTTCACCTCAAAAGACGAAAAACCCTATTGTGCTGATTGCTATGGAGAACTGTAAGTTTTTCCCCAAAAATTATTGCTAAAAATTTTGTAATTCATTCGAAAATAAATTAAATTTCGGCTCTTGTTTCCTAGGCTCACCCTGGTTTGGTCATAAACTACCATATTTACTCTATTAAGCGGGCATGCCCGCTTATTTTTCGACCCTTTGCTAGGGGGTCCGCTTATTAGAGGGTGCCCGCTTAATTTTTGGTCTTTTCTCGTATCATAATTCAAATTTTATTGGGAAACACAATGAAATAGATCTCAAACGACTCAGGAAGAGCTGCAAATTCATTAGCTAGGGTGCCCGCTTATTAGAGGGTGCCCGCTTAATAGAGTAAATACGGTATGTTGAAAATAAACGATTCTGGCAAAAATTCAAATTGGCAGAAATTTGTCCTGGTAGGATTTTATTTGGATAAAACTTAAGCTAGCAAAAAATGGGCTGTACACTATAATTTACGCGAAAATTTGTTACGAAGGACATTTGTTACGCGGTCACTTTATTACGCCATAGCAATTTACATATACTCATTTACAATACTCATTTTTGAAAGGATTTCTTTATTCTGAGGCACCCTAGAGGACAAAAAGACATTAGGAATCAGAATCTGAAAACAGAATTTCAAAAAGAGGTTTGGTTGTTGACATATGATCAAAACTAGGAGAAAAAAAGGATGAAAACTAAGTTTGCAGCAGGCTATGATCATATCTCAGCAAGCAAGCCTCTTTTTTAAATTCTGTTTTTAGATTCTGATTCCTGAGGTTTTTTTGCCTACCAGGGTGCTTCAGTATGAAGAAAATCCTTTCAAAAATGAGTATTGTAAATGAGTACACATGCAAATTGTTGTGGCTTAACAAAGTGACCGCGTAACAAATGTACCTTGTAAAAAATTTTCGCGTAAATTGTGATGTACATCCAAAAAATGCCTCAAAATAAATGACTTTGGAGATAAACGATTGTGTCTCCACTTTTGCTTGCTTATATTTGTGGTTTTTTTTTGTTTTGCTCGCCAAAGAATGAGTATTGCACAAACCTAAAGTCGGGAAAGGGTGTTTGAATACGTAAGAAATCATGCTGATTTGACTGTGTTGTACCAGTTTTGAAGGCACATGTTATTGTTTTTCATTGTATTACCGTTGTTAGGTGAAATAAAATTACAGTGTGATAGTAGTATACTAAGAATTGAATGAAATGGTAGTACAGTCAAACCTTGATACAACGAACCCCCGGTATAACGAAACCTTCGATATATGAGATGTTAGTATCTTGATTTATACGAAATTTTTATCGCCTGACAAGACTCTCATAACAGGCTCACCCTGTTTTTGTAAACATTTAAATGCCAAAAAATTTTATCCAAATAAAATCCTGCCAGGAAAAATTTCTGCCAATTTGAATTTATGCCAGAATCATTTATTTTCAAGATACCGTATTTCCTCTAATAGCTCCCCCGGGGGAGTTATTTTTTGGATGCCTTCTAAGGGGGGGAGTTATTAGAGCAGGGGGAGTTAATGGAGCAGGGGGAGCTATTAGAGGAAATACGGTATTTTATGACCAAGACAGGGTGAGCCGTTTTCTAAATTAACGCCTAAAATGTGCATTTGCAGATTTGCCAAAAGATGCAGTGCCTGTGTAAAGCCGATCACAGGTTTGACTAATTTTTAGAAAAAGGTGTTTTAGTCTGCAAAACATTGTTCAACTTGCGTGCTATCCATACTAATGCAAAATTTTTAACGATGATCAACAGTAAAATTGGATGACAAGGAATAAAGTCTAGGAAACATCCAAAATTATCCGTCGATTTGTAAAAAAATATATCCAGTTAATTCTCAACTTAACAGCTTTCAAAGGCTGATATGGGAATTTCATGGGTTGGGATATAGAAGTACCTGTCTGCGGTCTCTTGAATTTAAACTTAAATATTTTTCGAGATAGAGACAGCAAAGGCAACACTCTCTATTTGAGTCACGCCCCTAGGGCCAAAACTAGGGAGGTTAACCGTGTTTTGTTACATTTTAATAAAGACCCAAAAATATTTTTGGGGTTTGAAAAATAGAGCCACGTGTGCCTCTACTAAGAGAGAATGCGACAATTTTTTTACAGTTAGTATCATAAAAAAACAAAAAATTATCTCACAAGGAAACCTCAAGAACTTGTTTTTCACCCGCCCAAGAGAGTTTAATCTCATTGGATAAACAATATGAGACTTGTAACCAAATTCGTTGAGATCTCGGGCCCATAGTCAAAAAATTTTTGATAAAAAGGCTAGTAAAGTATTGAAAAACCACAAGGGGAGTGGGTGGCGTATGGTTAAATCGATTGAGTGGCGTATTCTGTAAGTGTTCCAATTCGAAAAATAACTTGGTACCCCTATGGTTTTTCGATACTTTACTAGCCTTTTTATCAAAATTTTTTTGGCTATGGGCCCGAGATCTCAATGAATTTGATTGAAAGTCTCATATTGGCTATCTACTGAGATCAAACTCTCCTGAGCGGGTGAAAAAAAAGTTCGCGAGGTTCCTTTGTCAGTCTTACTTGAGCACTTTGAATTATTCTATCATTTTCAAGGGATTGGCGGTGCCAAATTCATCTCGTTTGAAGACAGACATTGGCACAACGACTGCTTCATATGTGCCCAATGTACCACCTCTTTAGTAGGAAAAGGTCATAATTGTGATACAGAAGCATTGAAGTGATTATTGTTGTTTCAGGATTCATCACAGATGGGGCCGATATTTTGTGTCCGGAATGTGCAAAAGCCCGGCTCATGGCCGCCAATTCGTAATACTATTATTGCTTATATTTCTTTTTTTTTCAATCGTAATAATAAATTCGTCGACTCATTTTTTGCTCTTCCTTTGAATGTTCTCTAATGATAGTTTGGCTTTTTATTTGTGTTCTTTGCCCTCAAAGTATGCCATGTTTATTATTTTGCATAAATAAATGACTATGAATTGGATGTAATGTCAATTAGTTAAATCTTGGAGTCCACCTATGGAGGTGTAGTAAGAAGATAATTGATGACTTGGCTTTAATGGGGCATACAGTCGACGCCCTCTATAGCATCTCTCAAGCGACCCGATTTAGCCGAACACTATATAGAGCGATGCCATAGAGAGAGTCCACTGTACCTCCAATGTTCATAAAGTTGGAGACAATTGATATAGATAGTATACGATAGCAAGTTTTGGCACTACTCGTTTATTGGTAGATGTACTTTTTGTCCTGGTTCTGTAGGGTGACAGGTGAATGTCATAAGTGTTTGGACACCATAATTTCTTTCCCCAAGTTTATTCAGAAATTTGACAGCTGTAACATAACAAGTCACGACAACAAGAAAACTTTCTAACCAGCTATTTTTCTTTTCCTTAATAAATTGGACTTCCTTTTTTCTGTTTTCGGTGGCGGCTCCTTCTCTTCAACTATCTCTCCGGTCACTTGAGCCTGCTTTTGTATGAGCTTTGACTTTTCTGCATTAAATTCCTCTTCCGCCCTGACTTGCTTGTTGGCAAAGGCTTTCAGCTTTCGGATCACCGCATGCTCCACCTTCTTTTCATGCAGTGTTCGCTTCTTCCTGAAAAATAGCCCGACAGTTAGGAAAAAATTATAACAAGTTACTTTATTCTTGGAGCATTTTTTCGGAGTTCAGCAACTTCCTTAGCACTCTTCTCTATGTGAGAATGGTAAAGAACTTCACCGCCGTCAATGCCTTCCTCTATCTTCACAAGCTTCCATGACATTCGTGGTCCAATTTCGATCAGTCTGAGATAGAATATCAAAATAATAGCAATTCAAATCTGCAGAATGGCACAAAAACGATACATGGCAAAGAATCAGAGCTCATCTACCTCAAAAAAAATTCCATCGCTTTCGCATGAGCTCATATGCCATCATATAGCACGAGAATATGGTGTTTATGCAAGTAAAAATTTTATTTCATAACACCAACAATAATGAAAAGTAGAAGGATTACATTAAGGCAAGAGCAGCGAACGTGATAGAGAAACCAAAAAGCGACGAAAAAGGGTTGTTTGAAGAGACTAATGCATTTGTTCGCGAAGATGACAATTAATGTCTGCTTAAGGATCAGTTTTTTTATTGGAATGCTATCAATAAAATGTCGGCTGTTTATGGCTATACGTGATGTCTAAATTGATTCGTTCAAAGCCAGATAGATATTGACAATATTACCAAAAATTGCAGTCAAACTTCGATTTAACGATACCCTTTATGTAACAAAAAGTATTCTCAACGGAATCACACCCGTTGAGTAAGACAAATGGCAACATGAGTATAATCAGTCAACATGTCATACAATTCGATTAAAATGGATCGAGATGGCGTAACATTCGTTTTAAAAGCGCGACGCAAGCGCTACGAAGCAACATGTGCATTGAAAATGCACGGGAAATGGAAATGAAAAAAGTTTAGAAAAATACACCTTGTCAAGCATATTTTTGGGCCATCCTGTATGTTTTTGAGGAGAAATTAAACTTACCTAATTTTAGTTTTCTGTCCTTTCATCAGCCCTCGACTACTCACATCTTGAGGAAGATCTAACTCGACTTGCTCTCCTTCGAATTCACTGTCGCTCAAAATTCCAGGACTAAAAATAAAAAGACGAAAGAATGACCCAAAAAATTAAGCTCACGACAAATATCCTACTTTAGCATGTATTCACTGAAGTCCTCGTACTTGGACAGATCGGGAACTTTGCTCTGCATTAGCTTTTTGGTCGATTTACTGACACCTGACGGAATAGCTTTTATCGCACTAAAATAAACAGTGAAATCATAATTTACGCAATCAAATTACGACTTACTAATGTCGAATTTCTATAAGGTCATTTTCAGGATCATAGCTTGCCAGCAGTGCTCGCCGGATATTTTTGAGCTTCAGCTAAAGTTAAAAAGTGAAGAAAGACAACAATTTGACACAGATTAACCGTATCGACATCAATCGAAGGGAACATGTTTTGGATAATAGTTTGCACTAAATTCAAGTGCCTTTGCTTCGGCTGATTGAATCCAGTAAGAATCACCAATGGCGACGTTTGGAACTGTTCTTCGAAAATAACTGGACGTTTTTGTGAAGAGAGAATGTCACGAGCCAGAGAATAGCTTTTAACTAAAAATTATAAAACATTTACTGACACTTTTGGTTTTCAAGAAAATACCTTTGAAATGTAGCGTTGGTCCTTGACTGTTTCGAATTATGCGCAGATTAGTGGAATGCTCAGTTTTTGTCAATACCACCAAGTGAGAGACGCCCAGAGCTTGCGAGTTGACAATAAAATCTTTAAGGTTGTTTCTCTTAGTCACTTTCAGATCGGCAGAAGTGTTTGGCTCCATCAGTCGCCGAATATCTCGCTCCAGTCTTTTCACATAGTTGCCGACACGCCCAGTGTGGATGACGAAGGAATAAGGTTTTTTGGCGTCCTCTTTGCTTGAAAACTTCCCAAGCACTTCTTTTTTTAGATGATCAAGGTCTCTTTTGTCTTCCTTTTTCTCATCTCGCTGCTTTTGCTTCTTGATCTAAAACAGCACTAGCCGCTTATGTTGCAGAATTTGAAACAAAGTGAGAAAAAAACAAAGTAAATCACAAAACTCACAAATTTCTTTTCCTGCTTTTTTGATGGCTTGTCCGGAAGGATCAACCCCAACCTTCCTTGTCGCGCTCTTCTAGCGTTTTTTCCCTTAAAAAAAATGAAGGCTTACGCTTAAAAAACTATTTTCTCTTACCCTCTTTCCTTTTACTTTGCCCATTTGCAGCGGAAAATTTTCTCTGAAAAAAATCATGTATTTCTCAGAGATCAGATCTATAATTATGTGGAAAAAATCCCACCTAAAGTTATGAAACTCCCTTTTAACAAAACACACAAGATCGTACAATAGGCAAACTAGTTTGAATCGGTAGACAATTTATAGTAGATGTGAATTTCGGGGCAACATCGCTCTACTGAACTTTTTTCAGACGGATAGTCTTGGAAAGTACCACTGAAAAAGACATTGTCCTGAACAGAATGCGTACTCCACAATCTAATACTGTACATTCACTTTTACTGTATGTCTTTAACGTTTTTGCTTGTTGGATAGATAAGATTAAGTTGTGAATGGCTAATATTCTTGCACAAATCGTTTATTCGGGAGATGAAAATGTTGTTGAATCACGTTTTTTAATTGATCTCTCTGCTACCATCGTTTTTGTATGTTTCAATTTAGTTTGCAAGCTATCTGGACAGTCTTCAACAAGAATAGCGATATGTATGGCTTTAATGCATACGGCAATTATGGTTATGGAAATGCGAACCCCCCACCGCCACCACCGCCTGCAGGGACAGGATTTGCGCAACAAGTAGCGGGGGCTGTTGCAACGACCACTTACAAGTTAGTTTTTTTTTCGCAATCCGACAAATGAATTTCAGTGACAGTTTTGCTAACTGATTAGTTGTTTTAGCAGCACTCAGTTTTCGTATCCAACTGCTGCTTCTGCTTATGCTCAATTTGGTGCGACTGCCACTCAACAACAAACTGCTTCATCCATGGCTGGCTATGGGCAACAGCCGCAAGCTGCTGACACATTCTCTGCTGGTTGGTTACTTTCTTGTATTCAACAAGTGCGCTTAATTTTTCACTGTCTAGATTATTCCATGTTCAAGACTCCTGTGGCACAACCAACAGCGGCTAACTTCAGTGCAGCTGGACGTGGTGGAGGAACTACCGGTACTGTTTCGAATGTCAATGCAACTGCTCTTGGGAAAAATGCTAGCCATTATGCTGGTGCATTGAACCTTTCGCACCTGTTTGCCCCAGAAAGCTATTTTTGTGTTAACTTTCAGGATATGAACAGGCTGTGTTCGCTGCTGCATCTTCTTATTTGCAAGCAAAAAATGTGGGAAAAACCAACAACTGGATGGGTGGAAAAAGAGGCGGTGCTGCAGGAACCTTCCGAGGTGAGTCATTGTACAACAATCTAAAGACGCCTTGCTATGGTGACATGTCCTAATTTCTAGGCGCGTCTGGCCCTAACGCTACCAAGAAGCGCTATGGACTTGGTCATCAAAACCGTGAACCACAACAGCAATTCTTCTGCGAGGTGTGCAAAATTACCTGCGCTGGCAACCAAACGTACAAAGAACATCTTGAAGGAAAAGCACACAAAAAGAAAGAAGCAATGAGCAAGGGGACAAGTGTAGGTTTTGTGCTCTTTGTTGCAATCTCCTATTTTTTACTGTTAAGATCCAAAGCTTGCCACGCAACAAAGTATCCTTCAAGTGTGATGTCTGCAATGTTACGTGCACCGGAAGAGACACTTATGATGCTCATGTCAAAGGTGTTAAGCATCAGAAGGTAACAAAACCCTGTATTTCGGCATTGACTTAGATTTTACGTCAACGCTTTCAGACGGTCGCTTTAATGAAGAAAATGGGCCAGCCTCTTCCACCTATGGAGCCTACTCTTATTCCGCCCAAGGATCTTCCTGCTGGAGTACCTATTCCAACAGTCGGTGGTGCTGCTGCAAGCAAGAAGGTTGTGGGTGTAACGGGGACAAAATTTGTGGGTGGTGCCAAATTAAATACCACTGGGACTGATGCTATCGACAATGGAATGGAGGTAAGCTCTGTTATGGGCTGTGTAAAAATGTGATTCTAATTGTTTTCATTTAAGCAAGCACTATTGGCCGAATCAAATATTAAGCCTGTCGGCCAAGAATTTATTGAAGAGCACAAGGAAGTAAATGGGAAGATAGGATATAGGTAAATACTTCTGACAATTTTTCTGTGAGTAGATTATGAAAAGATTCCTCAAGTTTGACCTCTTGCTGATTCCGTCTGTCTTTTTTTTTTTATAAAAACCACCTAGATGGTAGGTTATTCGAATATACCGAAAAAGTTTTTCTGTGTATTAAAAAATATTTTAAAGTAAAATGGAATTTTATTGGAAAATAGAATTTCAAATTCAATACAGTCACCCCTCGATAATTTGGCACCCAAAGGGACCGAAGTGGGACTGCCGAATTATCGAGGATGTCGGATAAACGAGGGTTGTCGACTGTATTGCATTTTTGAAAAGACTGCTAGTAGTTTTTAATGCTTAAAAAATGTTCAAAAACCATTTTTAAGTAATAATTTCGACTATAACCGAGTAGCGCCTATTTTTCATCAACTTTTATTAAAGTTATACTGTTTTAGTTGCAAACTGTGTGACTGCAAATTTACTGATCCAAATGCAAAGGAGATTCACTTGAAAGGTCGAAGACACAGACTCCAATACAAGGCAATAATTTAAGCTTAATTGTACTGTCAGTTGATCACGCTACGAATGTTTAGAGCAAAATAAATCCAGCGCTGGAGGTGGAATTCAAAGTGCCTAATAATAAGTGGAACAAGCGAGGCCAACGAGAGGATTACTTCAATTCGCAGCCAATGTGAGTTTTAGTCTCGGTTTGATAGCTTTACTTATCTTTCGCCTGTTTAGGTATCGACCCCATCCAATGGGTAGCGGGCCTCCTCAAATGCGTCCTATGTTCCAGATGCCTCCAATGGGACAGAATGTTGAAAGCAGCGATGACCGACATGTGGTGGCCAAGAACGACTCCATTCACCCGACCAAAGCTGAGATGGATGCAGTGGAGAAGTTGGTGGCTATGGTGGAACGAACACTCAAGAACATCTCCGACAAATTTGCTGAGGATGACAAAGATGTAGCTACTGACAAGACTGTTGAACCAGAACGCCTTTTGAAAGGAGTCATGCGAGTGGGGTTGTTGGCTAAGAATTTGTTATTAAGTTCTGACAAAGAGGTTTACATATTTTCTAGGTTGAGAAATTAATTCATTTATTAAACGCTTCTTTTCTCAGGTGGATTTGGTTGTTCTCTGCTCTAAAATTCCCACTGAGACTTTGGTGAAGAAAATTGCTGGACTGTTCCCGAGTAACACAGAGGTAAATTAAAGCTTTTTTTAGTTCGCGGAATCTCTTACTATTACTAATATTTTCCACAATTGTAGAAGGAAGAAAACGAGTCGCTGCAGCTAACACAAAATATTCCTCAGGCTTGCCTGGTGGTGAATTTCGCTGATATTCCAGTTGCTTGTCGAATTACTTTCACGTGTGTTCTTGTGCGCGAAATTTCTGCAGTTGCAGCACCTGGTAATGTTTTTTGATTTTTGTTGACTTTGCTGGAGGAAGTTCTTTTTTTTTTGCTAGTTCAGTATGTGAATAATTGTATTAGTGCAGCTAAAGTACGGCGGAAGGAATATTTTAGGTTAAAAAACATTTCTTCCAATGTTATTGTAGTAGTAAACACACACAAATGACGAGATAAATGATGAATGAGGACTTATATATAGCAGCTTTATTTTCCCATTAACTTACTGATTTGTGCGTGTTTTCTATACAGACGGAACAACTCATGGCTCGGTCATCGAAAAACCAGTGGATGTTTTGCCGACAGATGCTTTACCCGTTAAACCTTGTTTGAATGCTTTGGCTGAGCTCAGACACGCGAAATACTATCAGGTTCGTTGTTTATCCATTCATTCAAAGCAGAACCATGCTCTTCCTTTTTGGAACAGCTTTTTTTAAAAAAAAGTTTGACGAAAAATTTTAAAAGCATGGAAAAGCTTTATATGAAAATGAACGACGAAATGAGCAGATTCTGGAAGATAGATCTGCATTTCAGAGCCTAGTTTTTAACACGCTTCCCTACATGTTATTTTCTAGGTTAAATGTGCTCCTCTTCATTCAATGAATATTGCACTCAGAATAGTGCGTGATATTAGCCGCCGCGTAAAAACTTGGACTCCTCTCTCAGAATGGGTAAATGTTTGGTTTTCTATCCAATCGTCTATGACTAGTCCACCTTTTAGGCTATGGAATTGTTGACGGAAAAGACGGTAAGACATACTCTCTCTATTCTTTGAGCTATCACTTTAACCCTTCCATTTAGCTTTCTTCCATTCAAGTTTCCCTCGGTCCTGGAGATGCTATTCGTCGTGTCTTCGAAGTGATTGCCGGAGGCACGATTTTAAACAGTGAGGCTTTTATATTTACCTTTAGCTTACAGAAGTCTGAAATAATTGATTTTGTTTTTAGAAGGCTCTGGTCTGCTTGATCCGTGTGAAAAGGAACGCAAAGACGTATTGGCAAATCTATCGGAGCAAGAGCGCGAAGACATCACTTCGAGCGCCCAACATGTAGGAAGTTAGACTTGAAGACTGTTTCTAATGTCGTGTTTTTTAGGCATTGCGTCTAATCAGCTTTAATCAAATCTATAAGATTCTCGCGATCGACCGCCTTCCAGACAAGAAGCCTAACTTCAACGGTTCTGGTGCTGAAAGGAAAAGAGCTCGTGAGTCGAACGGATTAAACTCTACTGGTGGGTCTTTAATTTAGAGTTGTATCTTTGAATCTTTTTTTGGAACATTTGAGTTGGCATCCACCATTATTTTTGGTTTACTTTTTGTAAATATGAGAATTCAAAATTGACAACTCTATTTTGGACCACACTAGTTTTTTGGCACTATACCAACTGTTGGTTTCAAAGTTACCTCTATATAAAATTGGGCCATGTTATTTGACCAAATACATTATTTATTTATTTATTTTAGATGGAATTTCGGTTCTGAAGAAGGAGAAGAAGGAAGAGCCAACTCCGAATTCTTAAGGATATGTGTTCAATAATCGAAGAATATTTCCTTCATATTCTCGTTTTGCAATTGGTATTTGTTGGGATTTGTGTTTGTGTTCGCTATGAAGTTTCTTTTTCTTTCGAGCATGTTCATTGTTTTAAGCCAATGCTTAAACCCCTTGGCTGATTTAGTTCTAATTAATTTTTCTTGTTTGACTTTTTCAGTAGAGGTGGCCAAGGTTTGGTTAATATACTGGGGGAGGGGCAATCAAAAATTTTTTTGATGTCTTTTTGCCCATTTTCTAACAATAAATACGATGAAAATTAATGAAAAGGGTGCTTGGGTGCCATCCATATTTGGTTTTGGTCGAAGGCGAAAGCTGATATCCGACAACTTTTTTTGGACTTGAGCACCTAAAAACGTTTTTATGTACCTTTTAAAAACTAAAACGAACGAAAAAGCGTTTAAAACCAGGTTTTGGGGTGACATCCTATAGTGAACTCCAAAAATAAATTTGAAAATCAACCCTTTGTTGAAAAATCGGAACCAGAAACTGGGCTTAAAAAAAATAATGTTTACTAAATAGACGGAAGCTGGAAAAGAACCGATCATGTCTAGCTCTAATTGTGAGTGAAAAAAAAATCGTTGTGTTTTTGTCATCTACTCTTA
Organism: Subanguina moxae; assembly: GCA_000981365.1. Classification (NCBI taxonomy): domain Eukaryota; kingdom Metazoa; phylum Nematoda; class Chromadorea; order Rhabditida; family Anguinidae; genus Subanguina; species Subanguina moxae. Next base: position 22,085 of record BBSZ01014626.1, read on the forward strand.
TCTCTGTCGTTTCTCTACGACTTATAATCTACAAATTTCCTTCTGTTTTTCTTTACATAGTTAGAAAAAAGTTTCATGATTTTTCACTCTGATATGAGAATTTGTGAAATTTCTCTTCGTTTGGTCTATATTTATTCTTCTGCGTTTCAATAAAATTCCTTTAAAGGTTTTTGAAGCTTTGGCCACCTAAGTTAACACAGTCAATCTTCAATTTAATAACCACTCCGGAAACCGACTCGAAGGGATCTTTAAGTCGAAGGATTGTTAGACCAAGGGAGATTGTTAAACAAGGGCTCCCTGAATTGAGGAGTCTTACAAGAGGGAGTCAAAACAAAATTTTGTTACAAATAAGGTTGTTGACGTGCGATTCACGGATTTTAGAGACTTTTTACATTTTATTGCTGATGATGTGGGATTTCTTTCCCCAGTGATATCTTATTTTAAATTAGATGATGCGTGCTACACAATAATGGGTTAAGTATTGAATGGAACTCAGAAAATTTTTAGCATAGAGATGTTTGGTTTCGACGTGTGGTCGACGAGTTTCGACTTTTCACATTGACCACACATTGAAATCAAACATCCAAATTGTAGCTTGCTGTATTAGTTCCGCAAATTTCGACACTGCACACACAAGCTGGATAAAAGGTTTGAAAGAGAGGAGTAAGAGCTATCAAATGATACGTAACAAGTTTACAAACCTCTTAAAGTTTCTTTGAAGGCACTGAGTCAACTGTTAAATGTGTTTTATGTTGCTAGTAAGAAAATATTGATAAAAGCTTTCCTTGATTGGAGGAGAATTCTCAAAATGATGTTTGTATATTTGCTGCCAACCCTCAGAACTTCTTACTTTGGGTATTGCAGGCGTTAGAGATGCGCGCACAAACATACTGTATATTCTCTATTAGAAGGCCCGGGCCTTCTATTTTTCAACCCTTTTCAGAGGGGGGCCTTCTATTAGAGAGGGGCCTTTTATTAGAGAGGGGCCTTTTATTTTTCAACAAAAATTCCATTTGACGCTCAAAAAGAATTCACTAAAGGAGGGAACTCAAAGGCGCCTGCTCTGGACTTGATATTGGAATGGGTGCATCGAGCCTGGCAAGAACTCAGCAAGGAGATGATCGCGAAATCGTTTGAAGGTTACTTTTTTGGATTCTATTAAGCCGACATGTCGGCTTAATAGAAGATATACGGTATTTATTGTTTCAGTCTGCGCAATCACAACACCAACAGATGGCTCTGGGGACGACAAAATTGCGTGCTTCAAACCGGAAGGATCCATTGGTTCATACATGTTCAATAAAGTGTTAACCCAAAATTTGCTGTTTGAGGGGGTCTTCTATTAGAGAGGGGCCTTCTATTAGGGAGGGGCCTTTTAATAGAGAATTTACGGTACCTGTGAGATAAATTGGAGCAAGATTCTAGATAAATAAATGCATTTAGAGGCACTTTTTTGCCATACTTCAGCGAGAAAATCATGGTAAAAGGGCAAGAAAGGGCGAAGAGTAGGGTCAAAAAAGCGCTTTCTATTGACGACTTCCACAGGAGGGTTTACCTTTATCCCTACCCTTTTAGGTGGCCTTCAATGAAATAAGTAATTGAATGATCTTGGTCCCGAAAAGACGCTCCTCATTATAAAATCAATGCATTGGTGTTACGGTGTAACTCAACTACCGATAAACCATTCAAGCATATATTTAACATTTTTTTTGTCCACTCCAATAAAAGCACCTTTTATTATTTACCGTCTCCACTTCTCTGCTTTTCGATACACGGGCTGATACCATGGGCGGAGTAAAAAGTAAGTTTTCAGATAGTTATCATTAGGGATGCATCTATTTGTTTAATTTGACTGTATAAGCGGTCGTCCCGGGTGAGTTACCACTTTGAGCTCGCTGCTAAGGTGTAGCCACTCATCGAGTTCCCACTGTTAAATTTAAATTCGTAAGAACTTTTGCCGCACCCGATAGGTCAAAATCCCTTCTTTGTCGTGTTTGCATCGCACTATAACCAGGGTTGGACGCATTTGTTTTATGCGACAAAATTTTGCATTTTGGTTTTCAGAAAGTGGTAGTTTATACATACACTAAGACTTGCCATATAATGGCAGCTCCACAGAGCGCAGCCCGGTGAAGAGTAAAAATATAAGCAAACAAAACCGGTGGAGGGAAAAATTCAGCCATGTTGACAACGCAAAATAAAAGGTTTGTCTTGAAAGGAACCTTCACAGGCTTAAGTGTTTATTTATACAGTAAACTCTCGATATAACGGCCCCCCGATATAACGGCCCCCCCGATATAACGGCCCCCTATAGCCGGTCCCGACTAAGAAAACATATACTCGGTATAACGGCCCCCCGATATAACGGCCCC
>BBSZ01014627.1:0-20544 GCA_000981365.1 Subanguina moxae
CAATAGTTTGCCTGATGGTTCCCAATAGTTTGCCTGATGGTTCCCAATAGTTTGCCTTATGGTTCCCAATAGTTTGCCTGATGGTTCCCAATAGTTTGCCTGATGGTTTCCAATAGTTTGCCTGATGGTTCTCAATAGTTTGCCTTATGGTTTCCAATAGTTTGCCTGATGGTTCCCAATAGTTTGCCTGATGGTTCCCAATAGTTTGCCTGATGGTTCCCAATAGTTTGCCTGATGGTTCCCAATAGTTTGCCTGATGGTTCCCAATAGTTTGCCTGATGGTTCCCAATAGTTTGCCTTATGGTTCTCAATAGTTTGCCTGATGGTTCTCAATAGTTTGCCTGATGGTTCCCAATAGTTTGCCTGATGGTTCCCAATAGTTTGCCTGATGGTTCCCAATAGTTTGCCTGATGGTTCCCAATAGTTTGCCTGATGGTTCTCAATAGTTTGCCTTATGGTTCTCAATAGTTTGCCTGATGGTTCCCAATAGTTTGCCTGATGGTTCCCAATAGTTTGCCTGATGGTTCTCAATAGTTTGCCTGATGGTTCCCAATAGTTTGCCTGATGGTTCTCAATAGTTTGCCTTATGGTTCCCAATAGTTTGCGTGATGGTTCCCAATATTTTGCCTTATGGTTCCCAATAGTTCGAAAAACATGTCTTTTTCACTCGACCCACTATATTACTCCTGGACAATTATGGGAACATCCTAAAAAATGGTGTAGAGCCCGATAATGTAGTACCAAACGACACCTAACTGCTTTTACTATTTAGAAAGTCAAGTTGACATAGAAGAGGTGAAGGAGTTGTTAAAGACGGAAAAGGCTATAGGAGAACAAATTGTTAAAGAGGCTCAAAATATTAAAGGTTCGGCTGATGAAACTGAAAGAGAGCTTTTGGATGAGATGACTAATATATTTAAGGAACTAGATGGTCTACAGAGCACTTCTCAAGAAGAAGACGCATTAGAAAGACTGGAAGCAACAGTCCATAGTTTAAATATCTTAATCAAAAAAATTCATAGCGTATACCCAGCGGGATACGATTTTGTCAAAGAAATGGAAGAGAGCCCTATAATGGCAGTGCTTCATAAAGAAGATGGCAATAAAAACGAAAATGTTGAGCACACAGTCACACATCTGGATGAGTTGTTCAAGGCGGTCAAGCAAGAACAAGAGAACACACAAATGGTGGATGATGGTGACCGAATTGCGGAAGATATGGAAAAGCACTTGAAGCTGCTTCTAGAAGACACCAAAGCTCCAGAAACACAGTTGGCTAGGTATAAAAGATCGGCAGAAGATTATCCGAAAAAAAAATCAAAAACATCAAAAGAAGAAAAAGAAGCGAAAGAAGCAAAAGAAAAATTAGGCAAAATATTCGCCAAAGGAGGCTATGTCGCTGGCAAAGCGCTACAAGAAGTAACCTGTGTATCTTATTGGTTGATTGGACAAAAAGGCAAACTCATGTTTTGCTTCATCAAAAAGCTAACTGCGGAAGAGTGCAAAAGTTGGTATTTTAGAGACAAGTGGTCGGGTGTGAAATACACACACTTTCTCTCAAAGTACGAACATTTGAACAGACGCCCTTCTAAAAAGTTTCTGCGAAAAAAGGCGGACAAAGAGGCGAAAATAATTAAGAAGAAATTGAAGAAAATAGAATCTAAAAAGCCTAAAGATTAAAAAAAGACTTATCTTAGAGGAAAAAATCAAAATAGTTATATAGTAGTTTCGCGCCTTTTAGTAGAAACTAGCAAATTTTGGACAAAGGACCCTTAGCTATAGCTTTTTCCAACTTTTTTGATAATTTTGAATAAGAGTACCCATTTTTTATGGAGAGGCTTCACAATAAAGATTTTATTTTAAAAATGTGTACTCTTATACAAAAATTTTGAGAAAAAAGCCATAGCCAAGTGTCGTTTTACCAGCTTGCAGTTTAGTAGTTTTACACATTTTGCATTGTTACCCTCTCAACTTGTTGTGTATTGCAGTAGTTATATTGTGCGTGCCGAAGTTGTGGAATAAAAGTTAAACAAAAAGAAAAGAAATTTTAAGATTGCATATGCTTGAGTTGGTGGCCTGCAGTGAAATAGTAAAATAGCCTTGGTAAGTGACACAATTTGCTTGGGACTAATTGCAAATTGACAGTAGGTGAATTCGCTCACAGCCAATCTGTCCAGAACTTGTGCTTATTTTGGCTGAATTTCAGCCCCGTCAGGGAGCGAAGGGGGCTTGAAGTGTTAGAGATGCCCGCACACACTTAGCTGCGAGATGGATTTGAGCAAGACTCTCAATCATAAACCCATTCAAATACTCTTTGTGCCCAGCTCCAGTAACCAAAACATGGTAAAATTTAAAAAACGGCACTGTCAACAAAAGGCAGTAACCAACTTTAGTAAATTGCTTTTATACGGAGGGTTATTAGAGATTCTCTTACGAGACAAGTATAACGAAAAGAGGGAAGGAGGAAGAAATATTACTTAGAAGCTAGTCACATCAAAAGTGTGGTTACTCATCACATCCCACCCTTATTAATACCACTAACACTGCTGTGTCAACCAACATCACTATAACACCGGATACGGAAGATGGAGGAAAACATGCTGTTTTTTTATGTATGACTAGAGCTGGCTAATGAGGGGCGTGCGGGATAACGGGACGGGATTTTCGGCCGAAAAAAAAAACGGGAACGGGATTTTGAGTTTTAAAAAACGGAATCCCGGCGGGATCCCGCCCGAAAAACGGGATTTTTCTTAAATTGTTAATTATACACATTAAAGTGGCCCGGCGCTTCAAAAGGATGTTTTTTATTGAAATTTGAAATCCATATTGCGCTCATCTAGAAATATCTAGGCTGCATAAAGAAGCTCTGGCATGCATGCTATTTTCATGCATCTAGAGCAGCTTCTCGAGTGATTCTTCTCTCAGGTATGGGTGTGTGCGCATCTCCACTCCAAGCCCCCGACGCCGCTTGAGAGCTAGATATCCAACCAGGAAAATAACTGTTTCATCAACAAAAACAAACATAATTACAATTTTCCATTCGTTTTGGCGAATGCAGCAGCAGAAATATTTTGGCCGCCAATAGCCAGCAGTAGTTCATTGAATGTGGGATTGACGGCTCCAGGCAGCAGCAGACCAGACTGTTTCAACCATTTAGTGGAGGGGGATGGCGATCTACTACTTGTGGTGGTCGCCAAACTGTTGATTCTCCTCCGGCCGTCCATCGCCGACCTAGTCTTGTCTGCGGCTCCAAAATAGGTGGGAGAGGAGGGCGAAGATCTGGCCGAAAATTTGGCTTTCGACTGCTGGCCTGAGCTCTCCACCAAAAAATTTCTGTTGGGTGTGGGAGGGCGGGTGGACGAAGACAGCATTAGTTTTAATGTTGGCACAAGTGCTCCACAAGTCGACTCCCGCTGTCAAAATTATGGACAAGTGGGCTGAACACAGCCGACTTAAGAATGGAAACACTTTGCTGAAATAAACGCTTCAACTAAATGCTGTTCTGGTTGTGGGGGTGGTTGCGGCCAAAACAGACAAGTCCCTTTTGAGGCGTTTTAAATAAATTAAATAGATTGGTTGTATTGAATGCAATACGGCCACTACTATTTACTTTTAGGAGTTGTGCTGTATTTTTATAAACGACACATTAAGCTTACTAGGAAAATAGCTACTAAGAGAATTACTAGCACAAGTGTATCTGAGGCAGATTCTCAGCCTGTTTATTTATGGTCAGCTCTTAGCTGACCAAAGTACAAACCCCACATGTATGACTTTAATCTGCAGCCGAAATGTGGCTCTTTTTGGTATGAGAATGTGCTAAAGAGCTCTGCTTATTATTGTACTAACATTTTTCGTTAGGCAGCTTGATGAATAAAGCTTGATAAAAATTAGGCTCTACTGCGATATACCCCTGTACTTTTCCCTCCCCAAATGTAACTGTCACAAAAGAAGTGTACCATCCCTTTAACCTATTTTAATGCTATAAAAAGGGTAGAGCAAGTCGTTTTGAGCCGGTGCTTGAAGAGAAAAGAACCCCTACTTGCAGTCCAAACACCTATTTTTTGATGTCAACATTAGGCAGAAGTGCTATAACGTCGGTCATAAGCGCAACTTTCATCTGATGCCTTCTACAGTCAAACTGCGATATAACCAACCCCTGGGGACCAGCCAAAATGTTCGTTATATCGAGGTTTGAAATGTGCTCTTTCCCACAAAGTGTTTGGTACCATTTTAAAGGGCAGGCAAAAAGCTTTTAAAGGATGTATAACTTAATTTCAACAAATGATCAAAATGGCCACCTTTGGCCGCAATACAACAATGGAGTAGTTTTGGAAAATTATCAATTGCTTTCTTTATCACATCCAGTGGAAGACGTCTCCATTCTCGTTGCTACCACTCTTTGAGATCAGCGATGGTTCGATGAGGCTCTGAGCATACTTTCTTCTCCAGTTCCGGCCAAACAAAGCAGTCCATCACGTTTCCTTGAGCGAAATTCGGTGGCCACTATCCATCGTCCCGAGTCCAATGAGTGTCGACACTGATCGAGTCCTGAAAGTTCTATTGAATGCATTGCTGAGTTGTGCGGCCGAAGGTGGCCATTTTGATCAATTATTGAAATGAAGTTATACACCCTTTAAAAGCTTTTTGTCTGCTCTTTAAAATGGCACCAAACACTTTATGAGAAAGAGCACATTTCATCATTAAAAATAAGGCTTAAATTTTCGTACAAACTTTTGCCTCACCCGATAACAGCTAGTCTGGCAGATATGATGCCCTTTTCTTATCTATTCCACTTCTGAGTGTTTATACGGAGGAAATGAGATTTGAAGTGGAGTAGCAATAGCCTAAAAAGTGGACAGCGATTCCCCATTCTCAGACATTTCCACTTTCCGTTTATGGAGATGGAGAACATATTTTTGCAAAAAAACCACTCATCATGTCTTTTATTATTCAATCAACAAAGTAAGAAAGACGTAATAGTAGTAGTAGTATTACTGGGAATTGGCCAACCAATTTCTCTTAAGCTGATAAACCCTCGACCAATAAAAAGAGGAGTAGAAGAAGAGCTCCTGGACACCCAAAAGACATTGAAAGCAGTAGTGTTTAGAGTAGTACTACAGCTCAATGACCAAATAAGTGAATGTTGCCAAAGAGGAACAGAGAGAAAAGTATATATATACAAAAAACCGAAAAACTGACCGCATTTTCAGTTGTATCCGGCAAAAAATGTTCATTAAATTTAGATGAACTTGTAGTAGAAAAATAGTTTGTTTGGCCCTATACAACAAGTGGGTGCAATTTTTTTTGCCTTGCTCTCCTTGCTGTTTTAGACCCTCGTCAGCATTTCTAATACGTTAAAATCGATACAAATTTTTGCATCTTTTTTTCATAGAAGATCGGTATTTGGGAAACTTACAATTTTTTGTTTTGTTTTCATTTTTATTTTTTTTTGGTGGAGGTTTTTTTTTCTGAACATAGGCCTACCTAGCGTCTAAAAATACCAATTATATGGTAGCTTATCCTGATGTCCCAAGGCAAAATACGGCAATTTTCAACTTCCCAAAGACCGAGTTTCTAGGTCGAAAAGAGAAAGAAAATAATTTTTTTAACCGTTTTTAACGAAATTAGAAATGCTTAGGAGGGGGGCTAAAACAAAAAGAGGGAAGGGACCAATGCAAAAAATGCACCCACTTCTCTAATAATGCCAATTTTTTTTATTTAAAAGTGAAGCATGTAGACAATAATAGGAAAGAGGATTTAAAAAAAGTGCTGTTTGATGCGAGGAGTAGTTTAGAATGGCTTTTACCTAATCCAATTTGTTACTCTTAGCAAAAACACATATAAGAAAAGCTTTTGTTTTTAGAAGTGCTGATGCAAGTCTGAGAGGTAAAATTCAGCTTCTTCAACAATTTTGCATGTGAATTGAATTGCACAGGTCGAGAGGCTCCCTCGTTAGAGATTTTTTAAATACCCTTTTGCTCAAAATACATCTCCCTAGAAGCATCGAATTATCAATTTGATGCGCTCTTTGTGTTTTTACGCCAGATTATGCCAAAAACCAACTTGCATATGCCCTTCTGAATCAACTTTTTTAAAAAATGTTCCTAAACACCCCATATCGACTCAAAATTACCATAAAAGCTCAAAAAGACATTCGGAGGCGAGGTGGCTCAGGGCTTGGAGTTGAACTACACTCTGAGGTGATTTTGAGTCGATATGGGGTGTTTAGGAACATTTTTTAAAAAAGTTAATTTAGGGGGGGGGGTATATGCAAGCAAAGCCAACATTTTTTCATTTCAGTTCTCTCACTAACTCAGACTTGTAACTATCAACATATGCAATATGCCGACTCACAATGTGGACGGATGGCCGAGCGGTCTAAGGCGCCAGATTAAGGCTCTGGTCTCTTCGGAGGCGGGGGTTCGAATCCCCCTTCGTTCAATCACCTTTTTTCCAATTAAAAAAGGATAAAAAATTAAGAGCACCTAGAAGGTGCACAGGGATAGTGGTTTACTTAATAAGACTTTATGAGAGGAGGTGGCCAGTTCGCCATTTTCTTAATAATTTTAACAAAAATCATATATTTTATGGCAATTTTTTATTCTAAGTCCACCCAACAGGCAAAAAAAACTCAGAAATCTGAATCTGAAGACAAAATTTAAAAAAAGTGACTCTTTTGTTGAGATATGATTAAAAAAAGGCGAACTAGCCACTCCCCTTGGAAAAAGGTTGATGAACGGAGGGGGATTCGAACCCCCGCCTCCGAAGAGACCAGAGCCTTAATCTGGCGCCTTAGACCGCTCGGCCATCCGTCCTCACACGGCCAGAGAATAAATTTTTAACCTTATAACAAATAAATAAAAGTATGCAAACCAAGTACTTACGCATAAAAATTTATAAGCAAAAAATTCGTGGAAAAAACACAAAATTAGCAAAGTTTAATGAGAATAAGACAAAAAAGACACACACACAATAGCCACCAGCTACAAAATAAACACATCACTCATTGTTGTGCCGAAAATGTCAAAATGACCGGCATTTTCTCCGGCGAGCTGTTTAAGTCAAGTCACAAAGACCAATGTTTGGACAAGCAAATTAGCAAGATTTATAGCAAAAATAAAAACCAGATCGACTTACTCAAAAGCTTTTATAGGAAAAGGTTCATTGGAGCGTTGGTTTATGCCAGCAAAAGACAAGTGACGACATCTCGGCTTGTTGGTTGGAGAAAACATTTGCTGTGTTCTGTTCCTTGAACGCACCGACAAAGTCCGGCTCTTCAACTTATACTGACCACTGACTATTTGGAGGGGATTGAGTGCTAGACTGGACAGTCCCATAGCCCATGTTCTGACATTTGTGCTTTGTTAATAAAAGCAAGCTAGTGTTAGTAGGTGTGAAGCAAACCAAACATCGGCACTACCACAGGCTACCCACCCACCAAAACCAAATCTTTTTTTTTCAAACTCATGTCCTAACCTCACCTAAGCAATTCGAATACGCTAAAACAGTGAGAATTACGCTCTACCTACTTCCAAAACAACTTTTTAGACAGAGTAATTGAGCAAAAACTGAGTCTTGCTTTGGCAGACCAACGCAAATAGGACCAAGGCAATTTTTGTGCTTGGTGTAGACTCAGCGTATTTTTCGCCATTTTTAAGGTACACCATGTGCTGAGATATGGTCAAAACTAGGAGAAAAAAGGATAAAAACTAAGTTTGCGGCTGGCTATGATCATATCTCAACAAGCAAGCCTCTTCTTGAAGTTTTGTTTTCAGATTTGGATTCCTAAGGTTTTCTTTGCCTACTAGGCTGCCTCAGAATAAAGAAATTCTTCCAAAAATGAATACTGTAAATGACCCATGAAAATTGTTGTGGCGTAGCAAAGTAACCGGATAAGAAATGTTGCTCTTAACAAATTTTCGCGTAAATTATGGTGTACAGCCTTTTCATACATGGCACCAGACTCTAAAGAAAACCTACTTAAAATGGATTTTTTCCCGAAACTACAAAAAAAGCATACCGTATTTACTTTAATAAGGCCCCATCCCTAAATTCAAAAAAATGTGTTTGTGGCATTGTGTTTTTGACCTATGTTTTGCTGGTGTCTCCCGGGCATATTATATACCAAAATGTAGCCTAGATTTTAAGCTACATTTTGGTACATAACATGTTCAGAAGACACTAGCAGAACATAGGTCAAAAACACAATGCCACAAACACATTTTTTTGAATTTAGGGATGGGGCCTTATTAAAGTAAATACGGTAACCTCTATTAATCCTCCCCCTCTCTCGTCACCACGGTCGGTGCTCAACCATTTTTTACGGCTCAATCCCCAAACAATTGGGTGCTGACACCATACTCAAAAATGTAGCTGAGATTAAAAGCTATATTTTTGAGTATAGTGTCAAATAACAATTTGAAAACAGCCTACTTTCTGCGTTGGATGCCCGCATTTGGTGATGTGGCTGGAACGTTCTCCCCAACACCGATGCAATTGTTCTCTTTTTCGTTCTAAACCATAAAAAATAATGAGCTATTACACATATTAGAATCTTTTAGACTTTTAAAGCCGTCCCACTTCCAATTCCACTGGGTTGTTACATAAGTCATGGCCATTTTTTGTCTCTATCTTCATCGTTCATCTATTTTCTGGAGACTTTGAAAAAAATATAACAACAAGTTGATATACTATATACTCTCCGCCATTGGCTACTACTTGAGCCCAGCGATCTGCCACCTTATTGATCCCGTTTTGCCAAAAGTTACACATCCTCTTGTTGAAGTAGTTTATTAGCCAGTTTTCAAGGTCTTCGTCATTGTTGAATGTCATGTCAAAAAGACGACAATCAGATGGAGCAAGGTCTGGACTGTAAGATGGATGCGGCAAGACTTCCCAAGCGAACTCTTGAATTGCTTCCTTAAATGTCGAAAATGCGGCACTACTCGGTGAATGGCCCTTCTGCTACACATTGGCGACAAAATTGGGTTATTGAAAAATGACCATGACTTATGTAGCAACCCAACACATTAGGGCCTAATCTTAGCCATTCAGTTTTGAACCTTGTTTACCCAACCACCTGAGTTGCTGATTGAGTGATTATGATGATTCAACAATTATTTACCGCTTCCTCAAGTGTATTGGTGGGCGAGAGGGTGGCAGAAGCACTGCCAGAGCCCGACTTTGTGACACTTGTGAATCGGCTGCGTCGTAGTCCGGCACTGGAAAGGGCCGCCCCTTGGCCGGAAGAGTCTCGCTTGGTGACTGCAGTGGACTGCTGCAGTGCTAAAGCCTCTTTCTCTCGCTCTCTTTCTCGCTCTTTTTCCTTTTCCTTGGCTTTCTCCTTCTCCTCTTGCTCCAACTCGTGCAACAGCCGACGACCACGCACTATCTTGGCTATGAGAAACATTTGGTTAGATCTAAAATGAAAACTATTTTACAATTTTTGTAAACAAATATGTTTCAGCACGAAATACTCGATTTCCTCCTCAGAATACATAAGTAAATGAACACCCTATGAAGGTTTTTACACAATTTTTGGTACTACAGTCGAACCTGGAAAAGCCGACACCCCTAAATTCAAAAAATGTGTTTGTGGCATTGTGTTTTTGACCTATGTTTTGCTGGTGTCTCCCGGGCATGTTATATACCAAAACGTAGCCTAGAATCTAAGCTAAATTTTGATATACAAGAGTCCCAGAAGACAATAGCAGAGCATAGGTCAAAAACACAATGCCACAAACACATTTTTTTGAATTTAAGGGCGTCGGCTTATCCAGGTTTGACTGTACTGCATTATACCCCCACCCCAATTGGGTTTTCACAACTGGGAGTGTTTAGTGACTGGCGAGCCTGCAATCCGCACAACATATTCTCTCAACCAATAAAAGTATGAAAAGCTGAAGAAAACTTTTATATCTTCTTAATTTATAAGTACACTGCCGGCAAAAGCTTTTTGCGATGACTTCGTAGAAAAAAGAAGCAATCCTAATCTTTAATATAGCCAAAAACCAAATACCATTCAGATGCTTGTAAATTATGGATAATTCCAAGCACCTTGTCTGGATGCAAAACATTTGCTTGAAGCAGTTAGTCGCCATCAACACATGAAAGAGAAAAGAGGCCAAAGAAAAAAGAATGTTGGCCCTGAAGCAACTAATCCACACAACCTTTTGGGCTTAATTCAGCCGAAAAGGGTAGTCAAGAATGAAAATGATTAACCATAAGAATGGGAATAACCTAATGAATTCTCTATTTTGTGCTGGAATTAGTTCTATTTCTGTTTGCAAAATTTTTAGTGTTTTTTTTTTGGAAAACTACGTGTCGTGGCGCTGCTCGGATATGGTTCGCCCAAAAATGGCTACTTGAGTATGTCCTAACCCCCTTCCCTCCCAATTGTCATACCTACTCGGTTATGAGGGCTGTATAAGGCAGGGGAAGGGACAAGCAAGGGGCCACTCTGTGGGAAAAGAGAGGATCTTGAACATAGTTTCCCTTATTAGGCTTATTAGGGACCTACCGCATAAAGAAGCTCTGGTATGCATGCTATTTTCATGCATCTAGAGCTACTTCTTGAGTGATTGATGCCTCAGGTATGGGTGTGTGCGCATCTCAACCAACTGGCTTGAGAGTTAGAGATACGCGCGCACAGACTTACCTGTGAGATGAATCTGAGCAATAGTCTTGAGAAATAAATGCATCCAGAGGCACTTTGTGCCCTGGTTGAGTAAGGGAGACGGGTGAAGGGTCCTTCAAATTAGTGGTCTTCTAGACTTCCTTGCCCTCCCAATTCAGCCCCTATTCTCCTCTAAGTTACTATTTTGCCCTCTTTCTACCGAAATTGCTACTTAAAAATGGTTTTTAAAAAACTTTTGCAGGAATCGATTGAGGGGGGAGGGCGTATAACCGAGTAGCGCCAAATATTAGATGCACCCTGTTGAAAATAAGAACTAGACCGCAAGGTTTGCTCTCTTTGTCGCTTTCTTTTTAAAAACTTACTCATCGATTTTTAGGGCCTTAAAAAGTGACGCGAATGTATTTAACTAAAGCACAAAAAAGAGCACCATCTCAGCTTACACTAAAACGCTGTGTTAAAAACCTTTCCATCTCAACCAAACCACTCTTAAAGGGGATAAATAAAAAAACATGAGCAAACTAGAGAACAAAATAAAATTACAACAGGGTACGAGGAATAAAATAAGTCAATTAAAGAGCCCAACCTTTATAAATAAAATAAAAAAACAACAAAGAAAAGGTGATTTCACACGCTCCTTGCCAACAAGCTTGTCGAGCTGTCATCCCCACAAAGCCGCATTGCCATTAACAAATGCTCAAGGATTTGGATTTGCCCGTAAGGGGAAAAAAAATTCTAATGTCTTCATCGATTGAGAAAAAGGCAAAAACCACTTTTCTAGCAATTAATTTTTAATGCCTTTAAATTGTATGTAAGCTTAGGGTAATGAGCTTTAGCTTCTTCTGAGACTAAAGCCGAACTGACTCTACGGGATTATAATAGAAATTTTGAGACTAGCATCGAATTAAACCCCGTTATATCGAGTATATGTTTTCTTACTCGGGACCGACTATACGGGACCTTTATATTGGGAGTGCCGTTATATCGGGGGGCCGTTATATCGAAGTTTGACTGTACAACACAAGCGTGAGAATACGCACACAGCTGATAAAAATAATCAATGGGAGGGTAAATTATTAGTGTAACCTTATTTCAAAAATTAACACTGAGTAGAACGCCCATAATTTTGCAACCCCTGCTCGGGAATAGCAGTTAATTAGAGAGTTTGTGTTAATTAAATAAGAGAGAAGACGGTATGCAAAAAAAAAGAGTGGATGAAAAAGTTACAGTCCTCTTTTGAATTCTAAAACATTAGGAGTCCGACAATGGAGAGACCTTTTTAAAAAAGCAGATACATACATTTCAAGACCAAAAGTAGGCCCCTCTTGCACACCCTTAAGCAAAATCAATTTGACCGAAGAGCTTTGAAAATGTAGAGGTTAGAAAAAATTTCTTAGACACGCCAAAAAAAATAGCAGCGTATAACAGACAGGTGCTGTCTTTACTTTATTGTTTTTTTGTTCTAATATTTCCGGGGTATTGCTTTTGCCTTTTTGGCTGCTGTTTTCCTATTTCTCTTACATATTGCCTACAATTCCAAATGGGGGAAAAAAAGGTTGGCGGTGCAAAGAATATTTATGAAGTATGGATGAATTACTTTTTAGGAGTACTAGAGCATAATTTTGCATGCAGGATTAGGGAAACAATTCCTGAAACTGAGCGCTAAAACTAGTGGGGCTGAATGAAAAAAACAAGGCTTTTTGGGTGTTGTTGGACTTTTGAGTGGAATACAATTTGTAAAGGTGAGTAGAGAAAGATATTTCTAAGTAATTACTTTCGACAAGTTGGCTTGTGGAAGACACGAAAAAAAAAAGTATTTTATAGTTGAAGGCTGTAGATTTGAGTGTTTGGAAGCTGATTTGGGCCATTGGGAGTGCTAATATGCAAAGCATCAACAACTTGTTAGATTGAGGAACACTTTTTTTTAATACTAGCATGCTGAGACACTTCATGCCGCATATTTGTGAACAGCTTAGCAGGAATTGTAAAATAGACTTGTGGGAAATTTCGGAAAAATAGAAAACAAAAAAAAACATTTTGGCTTTAATGGATCATGCACCTTCCTTGGGCGTTAGATGACTTCTTGACCCACAAAATAAATTGTTACAGGGTGAGCCAAAAGTTCTGACATGGACATCAAATCCATAAAAATTTATAAAAACATAATAATATGAAAAAACGAAAAACACCAAAGGAGGCAGCCACTAACTTACATCGGTGAAATCCAGGCAGTTGTCACGACAATACTGTTGGTTGATACGAGACTTGTGAGCAGGAGCCGAGTCTTGTAAAAAGCACCATTGACGACGGCCAAAATTTTCTCTACCCCACGGTTGCAAAGCTCCTGCCAGGCCTACCATTGACTCACGATAATTGGCAGCATTCACTTTAACCCCTGAATGAACACAAGCGGCGACTTTCCATCAGCAGTGATTGCTCCCCAGACCATGACAGATCTTTTGCTTTAGGTGACGTTTTATTTGAGGAGTTTATGCTGTTTTCGGTCTTCCGCTTCTTTCTCGATCTTCAAATGTGGCCAATTCATTCAATGTGTCAATTCAATGTGCCCAACTCCCAACCATCGAAACTGTCTTCTGTCAAATCCGAAGTTCTCTTGCGATTTCCATAACACGCTTTCTTCACTGATGCATTCCGCTAATTTATATTCATTACTGGTTGATGCTTATTTTACCTAAAAAACAAATAAAAAATACATTCCGATGGAGAATTTAATGGAGAACAAGATGTGCAAAACATATGTTTTAAATAACTAAATAAATTCAGACAAAACGTGTATTTTATGTCCATGCCAGAACTTTTGGCGTAAATTGTTACAAAATAAATTGTTACCTACAAAACAAATGGCTTCTTAAATGTTTTATACTTAAAAAACAAAGGAGGATAAAAATAATAAAAAAAACCTGCAACCCTCATACGAGACAAGTTACTTTGCAAAAGATTAGTTACTGAAAATATTTTAAG
This sequence comes from Subanguina moxae, assembly GCA_000981365.1. NCBI lineage: Eukaryota > Metazoa > Nematoda > Chromadorea > Rhabditida > Anguinidae > Subanguina > Subanguina moxae. The sequence goes on from BBSZ01014627.1 coordinate 13,616, forward strand.
GTTCTGCGCATTTTTAAAATTCGCATCAGATTTAACTGCTGTGTCGGAAGTTCAATTATTTTTATTTATTATCATGAGTAGGGTTGTCGGGTACTGGAAATTTTCGGCTACCCGAACCAATATCCAAAAAACCGAATGCTGGCTTCAATTGCCCGAAAATTTCATCAAGAATTTCAAAAAACCGGAATCGAAATTTTAGATACCCGAAAATTACCGGGTTTTGGTTTCAATTACACGAAAATGGGTACCCCAACCGACAACCCTAATCATGAGTATAGCTGGTGTCAGCAGGAGGATTTAAATCAGCAGTAGATTTCCTCTGCATATGTGATATCAGTAATGATACCAGTTTTTAGTGGTTTCGTGTTTCTGGTTCTGTCTCTGGTCAACATGGTCAATGTTAACAAGAACCGCAAGATGGTAAAGACGTTAATTTGCCTACGTGCCTGTTTTCTGACCATAGTTTAATCTGTTATAGTTCGCCAAACTGAAGAATCAACGTCGCCAACTTCATAAACCTTTGATCGTGCAGCCGGTTAAGCCGAATGTCAGTTGTCAGAACTTTAGCTTGGTTGAGCCTATCTGCGAGCATCCACTATCTCATCTGGCGGGTATATTTTATGGTGTTTGAAAAGCTTGGCTAATTTAACTTCTGACTCAGTTCCAATCCCTGTTGAAGATTGTTCCATTGCTGCTCGTTCGACTACTCTTTTCAGCCAAGGTTCAGAAAATCACACTGGTAGGGCTTTTTGTGGATTTCTACTTATTTAGCCTTTTACACATGTCTTTAGAAGCTTTCAAGGTTGCATCAAAAGGCTATGAAGCAGAAAGTGAAAGCAGAGACAGTTCAAGTTCGATGATTATCTCAAGTTGCAGTGCTGATTCTCTTGTCTCGGACACTTTTCCATCAATCAGAAGCAGCTACTCAACGACTTCTAGCGAGTGCTCTACTTATTCTACTGGTTGCTCGTCTACTGCTAGTGACTCGTTTACTTCTTCTGGTTCCTGCGGTTCTAGCGCTGAGCTAAGTGCATCTCAAGACTGGACATCTTTTTCTACCAACAGCTTCCCTCGTATTGGCTCTTCTCAGCTGGACAATTCAAGCATAGAGTATAGTGATCAGCGAAGCTCGAGTGTCAATTATTCTACTGTCGAGCTGGAATTGGCTGAAACTCATCAAAGTGCCGATGATAAGCGCTCTAACGCCATTCCTTTGCTGCTGATGGATGATAGTTCTCTGACGAATAAGGAAACTGGTACAAACGAATCGGTTGCTTGAAATAATCTTTGGGCACGTCAATTTTATGTCTTGTTCAGGAAAAGAACTATCTGAATATAATTTGTTTCCTGGCTAATGCAAATAAATTATTCTAGAGCCTTGCAGCTTATTGTAGAGATTAGAATTATTCGTGATTGTCGTCGGGCAAAGTTGTGCTTTCAGGGAGCAGTACTGATTCTCTCTTACGACGGTGACATTTTTATAATAGGTTTTATCCTCCTTTGTTTTCTGAGTACAAAATTTTTAAGTAGCCATATAGCGGCAGTTTGGAAAAAGCAGTGAGCTACATCTTGTAAACTATTCCTTCTACTTTTCAGATTACTTCGTTTACAAGATTCAATTATGTGCAGTCCGAAGACTAAACAGCTAATGCTGTGTATTTGCTCTAATTTTACTGCGACAACCTAGATAGTGATGAAAGCTTGCCGTCTTTTTCTATGCATCGTTGATCTTGAAGGGCTGAATTACATGCGGTATCAAATATTTTTATTTTTAGAGTTTTGCCCTTTAAACATGTCGGATTTTCTCTGCACTCACTAGATACCCATTATGCTTTTCTTGTTTAATGAAAATCAATCAATAAAAACCAATGATCAGAGCTATTTGCAGTAAAAAAGAAATATGTTTACACAACCTTTATGGCCATATTGTTTGACGAATTTCACGCAACAATTAGAAACCCATGACCAGGCTCAAACTGCATCAGTTTTCTATCACCTTTTTATTCCCTAGCGGACGGTCCTCTAAAAATAGTTGTAAAGAAAATCCTTCTGCTAAGTAACTGACTAACATGAATGTTTTCCACAAATCGCTTTTCTCTCTTATGCTCATCTGTTTGATTCACATCTTCGCTGATGGAGCAATAAGGTTTCTGATTTTTTTTTAATAATTCGATTTAGATTACAGAGTGGCGCAATTTTTTCGCTCCATTGGATTTTTAAATGGAATGGTACCATGGCTGAATTACAGAATACGCTATCCGCTCGATTAAAACAATGGGTGGCGTATTTTGTAAGTGCTTCGATATGATATTTGCTGATATAACGTATTTACTCTAATAAGTGGGCACCTGTTTTCGTCAGGACGGTTGGTGGTCAACCATTTTTTACGGCTCAACCACCCGACAATTAGGTACTGACATCATACTCAAAAATATAGCCCTGAATCTCAGCTATATTTTTGAGTATGGTGTCAGTACCCAATTGTTAGGAGGTTGAGCAGTAAAAAATGGTTGACCACCGACCGTGGTGACGAAAGAGGGTGCCCGCTTATTAGAGCAAATACGGTAAGTTTTTTTTGTTCCTAATCCCGGAGGTGGTTAGTGCACCATACCCAATGCCGAAAATTTTGAATAATATTCTATCTATTATTAGTAAATATAGATTTGACTAACTTATATTTTGTATTTCAGCAGTATTCGAGCAAGACGGAGTCCTCAACTAGTGACAGGTCAAAGCGTAGTGTCTACTCCGGTCGGCTTGATGCCTATACCTCCGGGCTCCCGAGTAGTGCCTGGATACTTCCCAGCGCCAGGCATCCCCACCTTTCAGAGTGCTGTGTCCACTCCGTATGGGCATATTGTGCCTATACCTGCTGGTTCCAAAGTAGTGCCTCCTTTCTTCTACTTTTATTGATTAGTTAGAGACTTAATACATATCCACTTTTATTTAGACTTTTTAAACTACTGTATAACCTCTCTTAATAGTCTCTAGGAAGAGTGAAGATCTGGAACATAGTGTCTTTTGTAGAGACCTACCGCATAAAGAAACTCTGGTATGCATCTCAACTCCTAGCCCCCCGTAAGGGGGATTTGAGAGTTAGAGATGCGCGCACAGACCTACCTGCGAGATGAATCCGAGCAATACTCTTGATCAGAGAATGCATCCAGAGGCACTTTTTGCCCTGGTTCAGTAAGGAAGACGGGTGAATGGCCCTTCAAATTAGTAGCCTTCTATGACTCCCTACCCCTCCAAATTCAGCCCTTATTCCCCTCTAAGTTACTATTTTGGCTTCTTTCTACCGAAATTGTGACTTAAAGTGGCAGGAAACTTGCTTGTCACAGCACTTTCGAAATTTAAATTCCCGCGGGATCACTAAAGGCTTAGGGTAGGTTTTTCCTTAGGCTTAAACCTAAGCTAACCGAGTATATGCTAGTAGCGTAAAAGAAACTTTTTTGTAATGAATCTAAAAAAATAGGACAATATTTTTACGAATGCAAAAAGGGTGTGGCACTATTTGCTTCTTTAGCACAACATTAATCAAAGAGTGATTTCTACTCCTACTCTATTCATCCAGTCATCTTCACCTTAAATGAGTAGAAAAGAGCAAAGAGAACCAGCCTGGCTACCACGAACAGGGAGAAAAAGTGGGTTTGAGCAGGAGTAGGAGCAGCACTACCCTTGTGCGCACACACCCCAATGTGAATGCCTCTAAGAGAGCTGTAAATGGTAGGTGCAGAGACCAAGAGCACCTCCAAGAGTCGTTTAAATGAGAAAGAGAGTGTAAGTGGAGGGCGGTTGGTGGCCACCTTTGAGAAACAAGAAGACACACACCGTTCTCCTTATTTTTGCTTATAATCACATTGATTGATTTGCTGGCGCACACAAACCATTTGAGGGAAGGCAGTTTGGATGGGAAAAGGCCGAATACACACACACACACACACATTTGTGTTAGACACATCAAGAGATGAATCGGAATGGTTTAGAAGACCAACCCCAAAAGTGTTTTCGCTACAACCACTTTCTCTCTGCTTGCTGTGGAGACAGTGATTGACGGCAAGGTGGGGCGATTCCCTTGTTTGCTGTCCCACCCTACCGCTTTACAACCACTTTCTAGCTTCTTTTCCACAAACTTTGGTGCTCTTTTGCAAGACTGTCACAATCTAAATTTTTAATCTCTTTTTTGTTGTTGTTTTAGCTTGGTATAGCCTTTTTTTTAATAATTTGTATTAGCTGGAGAAAAAAAGGTTAGACGCTACTAGGATATATTCTCCAACCCCTCCGGCCCAATCAAATTTTTCAAGAGTGCTTAGAAACTATTTTTAGAAAAGGTCAAAATAGTAACTTAGAGGGGAATAAGGGCTCAATTGGAAGGGGAAGGGAGTCATAGAAGGCTACTAATTTGAAGGGCCATTTACCCGTTTCTCTTGAAGGAACAGGGAAAAAAGTGCCTCTAGATCTATCTGATCAAGAGTATTGCGCCTTTATTTTAGTGGGCAACCCCACTGAAAGGACATGAGACTCTACTGGTTTATACACTCCACCCCAAATTTATTTCTCCAGAATCTTACTCGGATTCATCTCACAGGTAAGTCTGTGCGCGCATCTCTGACTTTCAAAGCCCTCTTGCGGGGACGGGGGCTTGGAGTTGAGATGCGCACACACCCATACCTGAGACATAAATCATTGGAGAATAGCTGTGGATGCATGAAAATAGCATGCATACCAGAGCTTCTTTATGCGGTAGGTCCCTGCAAGGGAAACTATGTTCAAGATCTTTTTCTAGAGACTGGCACCTTACTTGTCCCTTCCCTACTTGTCCCTATATCCCTTCTTCCCAATAAAATATGGTTGAGTAGCCCTTTTATTTAAATCCTTGGTTCCATAAAGTGTATTTTAGCTAAAAATGATAAGCTAACGTGTTTAGATCACGTTGTTCCATTGTGTAATGATTATAAAAACAAAAATCAATAATAAATCGGCAACATTTGCTTTAACTTTTTGTCTTAAATGTAAACAAGTGTCCACTATTTACTTTTTGTTTCTTTTTTAGTCCGTCTGCAAATTGCAGCTTTCTGTTTTCGGACGTCTGTGTTTACTCTTTCAATTATTTGTACAACTTTTTTTTAAAAGGTTAAAAAGAAACATTTTTACTGTTTTTGAATTTATGTGATTCTTGTTTATTTTATATACATCCATACAAAAGCATCTATAAAACGGTAATTCACCCCTATAAAACTTTCTTTAGAATGCTCTAATTAGTTTAGAAAAAAGAATTTCTGAGTCTGAAAGTGAAAAAAAAATTCACACCAAGTGGACATCCACTTGGTTTGGCTGGTGTATAGATCAGCCAGCGTAAGTTAGCTGTTAACCGCTAAACCGAGGTGAATAGTGTATATACCGAGTCTCAGCCAGTGTTTTCGAAAAATACACCTACATCTAGAACAACACTTACACCACCACCTACAATTTTAACTTACACCTACACTTAAGCCTAGATCTACACCTACATCTTAAACCTACAGATACATGTAGATGTAGGTGTAGCTTACACTGTAGGTGTAGGTTTAATTGTAGCTATAAGTTTAACTGTAGCTATTGGTTCAACTGTAACTGTAGATTTAACTGTAGGTGCAGGTTTAACTGTAGGTGTAGGTTTAACTGTAACTGTAAATTTAACTGTAGTAGGTTTAACTGTAACTGTAACTGTAGGTTAAGTGTAGCCCTGCTGTAGCTGTAGGTGTATTTTTTGAATACACTGGTCTCAGTTAACCTAGGCTGGCCAACCCTAAGCCGAGGGCTTAGTTGTATGCTTAAATGTATTACCTGGAGCTACAAAATACCAATTCTAAAAGGTGATTCTGACCGAGCGGATTATGGCCAAGGGAATTTTGTCCGTATTCGCAAATAATATGTAAATTGTGTGTCAACAGTCGCAATTAATTTTTTTATTTATTTCTTTATCAATCGTAAAAGTTAGAAAAATGAAGAATAAACATTGAGCAAAATGCTAAATTTTTGCGCTAAACAAAAAAGTGTATTTTGGGTGTATTTTTTGCATCAGATTTGCTTTCAAAGTTTACTTTTGCTGTAAATTGCTAGCAAACAAAAATCATTTGCACTCTAGAAGAATTTTTTGTGCGTAATTAAGGCTTTTCAGACCAATTTATTTTTTTAAACCAAAAACTGTATTATCCACTATCTAAACATATTCTTTTTTGCAAACATTGAATGGGTTCAGAAAGGAGCATATCCACACAATTAATTGATGAGTTTCTCTTACAAAGTGTGATGATGATCATTTCGCCCTTTTTTGACCTTTTGTTAATAACCTGTTTACTTCCAATCAATTAGCGGCTATATTATCGGGTGAGGCAAAAGTTCGTACGAATTTAAATTTAAGCCTTATTTTCAATGAGGAAATGTGTTCTTTCCCACAAAGTGTTTCGTACCATTTTAAAGAGCAGACAAAAATCTTTTAAAGGATATATTTCAACAAATGATCAAAATGGCCACCTTCGGCCGCAATGCAACAACGGAGTCGTTTTGGAAAATTATCAATTGCTTTCTTTATTATATCAAGTGGAAGACGTCTCCATTCTCGTTGCAACCACTTTTTAAGATCAGCAATGGTTCGGTGAGGCTCTGAGAACGCTCTCTTCTCCAGTTCCGGCCAAACAAAGCAGTCCATCACGTTTCCTTGAGCGAAATTCGGTGGCCACTCTATACACCGTTTAAAAGCTTTTTTTCTGCTCTTTAAAATGGCACCCAACACTGCGTGGGAAAGAGTACATTTCATCATTAAAAATAAGGTTTAAATTTTCATACGAACTTTTGCCTCACTCCATACCGCTCTCATTACTATAATGGGTGTAAAACTATGGCTAGAGGTCATTTAATAAACATTTTACCATGTAATCACTATAAAA
>BBSZ01014631.1:1517-13856 GCA_000981365.1 Subanguina moxae
TTCTCAATTAGTTGAAGTCATCAATAGAGCTCTTATTAAAATGACTCTTGGCAAAAAGATCGCGTAATAAAAGAAAAATTAGCAAAAAGACCTCGTAAAAAAAAATTTTGTAAAAAATTAGTGCGTAAATTTTTTTGGCGTAAAAAACGATACCACGTAACAAATGTACCTCCTAACAAATTTTCGCGTAAATTATGGTGTACAGCCAATTCGACTCCATGGTGATTTTTTGTACCCGAACAACTCGTGCCCAAATGATCCATATCTCGACAGCTCGTACCCGAAACATTCTACGAGGTTTTACTAAGCATTAAAACTCATGTTATGCACCATAGTGACCGCAAAAGTACACTTTTTTCTTAGGATTGAAAAAAGTCCTGTAAGTTATTGCGATAGTAGTCAATCAGGAGTCTAATAAAAGACGTTTTTGAAAAGCTATCATTTATAATCTGGATTCTGTCAAGGGCCACCCTTGTTTTCTAAATATTAAACGGGTGGTCAAAAATTTCGAAACGGATTTTCAAAGCTTTATATTTTATTTTTTTTATAGTGTGAAAATTTTTCATATGGTTTGCCCAAGGTCAGTGCTAAGGTTCATGGCAGGTTTAAAGCTTCTGCGAACCTTCGAATACGAAGAGTGGATGGTTCGCACAAGCTTTAGACCTTGTATGAGCATTGTCGAACCTTGTCCGAACCTTGATGTAAAATGAGTACATGTAAATTGTTGAGGCGTAACAAATTGCCGCTTAAATTGTGGTGTACACTGTACAACCTTGGAAACTTTGCAATCTATATAACGTCACCCTTTTTCAAAAATGGGGGCCGTTATATCGTGGTTTGACTTTTTTTAAGCGAAATTGTTAAGTTGTTTAAAGACGACTACCAAATTCGAAATCCTTGCGATTTTCTGCCCTAGAGACATCAATATCAAAATTGGCAGCAGATGTCAAAAATTGAGGTAAAAAATGGTCGAACCCAGCTGTGCGTCAAATTTTTTGGGGTGACGTTATACCGAGTGTTCACGGTACAAATTTTCAGTCTCGCCTTGAGTCCTTAAGTGGAACCGTCACACCAGTATTAGATTTTGTGCCTGGAGATATTCTCACACGAAATACAGCCTTTCATTTGTGCCATCTCAGTGAAAAGGTGCTTTTTGACTTTGCTTTTACAATATTTGGATCCCAGTTTTTAGCAACACAAAATTTACAATGCTTTGGCGTTAGCAAGTGTTAGCAGGTCTCTTGCTTAGCTAATGCTAGTTTACCATCTAATAAATTTAAGCGCCGGTTTGATGGATACTTCTCGCAACTCTGTGCTTACCCCCACTGCAATAAAACAGTTCATTTCCCAACAACAGATGGAACATGTCGATGAAACATATGTACTTAAACTTATTCAAGAACACGAGCCTGATCCATTTTTCCGCTCTAAACAGTTGATGTCTTTTGAGGGATTTGTGCGATATTTGTTGGTATATCTATATTTTTCTATGTCTATCAAAACTGACGTGTTTTTGCAGGATCCATCCAATTACGGTATCTTTTATTGAGTTGACCAATAATAGTAGCTGGTTAGAGGTTGCCGTCAATATTCACATTTTTACATGCAAAATAAATTTTTCGGAACTACTGTATTATGTACCTCCTTCCCCCAAGAAAAGTACTTGGTTTTCTACATTGACCATTTAAAAAGCATTTTTTCACCATTTTTAAGGGATGACATGATGTGTAGAGTGATTTTTCTCTCAGGTATGGGTGTTTGCGCATCTCAACTCCAAGCCCCCGTACTGGTATAATACAGTAGAGTCAATTTTTCTTTTGGTATTAATGATATGTCTTTATTTGTACATTTCCCAAGTTTTTAGCCTTCGTTCCTGAGCAAATTCAACAAACTGAAGGAATGCTGCAATATCCATTGAGCTACTACTACATTTGCTCCAGCCATAATACCTATCTAACTGGTCACCAGTTGAAAGGCGAATCTTCGGCAGAAATGTACAGACAGGTAAGATATTTCAAGGAAGCACAATATCTTATTACAGACATTTCAGCCCTATTCCACACTGGGGTTTTTTGCCTTGGTTCTCCCTGTCGTTTTAGCTTCTTCTAAGCATTTCTAATACGCTAAAATCGATAGAAAAGCTATTTTCCACCCCCTTTCGTCATAGAAGGTCGGTTTTTGGGAAGATGACAATTTCTATACCTTGCTTTGGAGGACTAAGGTAAACAGCCTTATAGTGGTATATGGGTAGTTTACAAATATCCTTTTTCTGGTATGAAAATGTGTTCAAACTAACTTTAAAATCGTTTTTAGTATATAGAAATTGGTATAGGGGGGGGGGAGTAAAGTACACTTTTGAAAAATTGAAAATAGTGGTATACAGTCAAACCTCGATATAACGGACCTCCAATATAGCGAAACCTTCGATATAACGAACATTTTGGCAGGTCCCTAGGGGTTCCTTATATCAAGGTTTGACTGTGCTATAGTAGCGCCAATTAACCATGTTTTATTACAGGTTCTTCAAACTGGATGCAGATGTGTAGAATTGGATTGTTGGGATGGTGACGAAGGTATAGTTAATAACAGCCCTTCCTCATTATGTGTGGTAAGCAAATATGTTTAAGGTCTGCCCTTAATTTATCACGGCCATACTTTCACAACAAAAATAAGCTTTCGGCAAGTGGTGGATATAATTAAGAAAAGTGCTTTTGAAACAAGTGATCTTCCAGTTATTTTGAGGTAAAACTTCTAATTGTTTTTCAACTATTCAACTTATTTCAGTATTGAAAACCACTGCTCGCTTCAACAGCAGGTAGCCTTCCCAGCAATCAATTTATCATCAACAAAGAGCTATAATAAAAATCTTTATCATTCCATATTTTAGGCAAAAATGGCTCAAATGTTCAAGGTTAGTTTTTTCGAATCGAATGGTGCCGATTTTTCACATGATTGAATATTCTTCTTTGGTAGTAGTTTGATAGTTTAAATTTGATGATCCACAGGAATACTATTACCGTAACAGAGAGTTATGAGAGACATTAGAGAAACATTAGACAATCAAGGGAGGCACTTCATTAAGCCAACTTTAAAAGCAGACAGTTTAATAGAAAGAGAAACAGATGTCATAGACAAAACGGTTACGCGACATTTGCACACCAAAGTACATTGCTAACTTTTTTTCGCCTGTAGAAGCCTTTGCATCTATCAATGTCTGGTTTTCTTGATTTTGTTATTCCGTTTTTTTTGTATTCGGTATGTGCAATTGGATGGATTGTTTGGATTGGGTAGTTGGGCTCTAGTGTAGAATACAACAGTCTTTTTTTCCTGCACGCTCTGATACCTTAGATCCTTCTAAGCATTTGTTATACGCTACAAACGATAAAAAAACCATTCATCATAGAAACTTTTGGGCATACAACTCAGCCTTGAGCTTAGAGTAGTCCAGCGTAGGTTAGCTGAGACTTAGCATATACCGTGTTTCACCCATCACATAGAAGAAAACGATCAGACTACTTAAAAAGGATAATTAAAAATGTAAAAACTTAACAACCACTCAATTCTATAGTCCTATTCAAAGTCAACTCTTAAAATTCTTAAAGATTCTCCTACATTGCATTTTTTTATGTTTTAGACTGCTTTTGGTGAAAAACTTGTTTCAAACTTCTTGTTTGATTCTGACTACTCTGATGCACCTCATCTTCCCTCTCCTTGGCAGTTGAAAAACCGAATTCTTATAAAGAACAAGAAGTTGGTGGCAGAGCCTTCAACCGGAGTTTATTACTTAGGTGCTCATCTATCAATTTTCACCATAAACATTTTTTTATCAATCAAGAATTGGTTTACAGCTATAGACAAGATTTCCAACAATGAAGACTCTTCCGCAAGGCTGCATCACCGAAAACAAAGCAGAAGCTCATATGATTCAAGGTTTCTGTTCACTAAAGATTACAGTGCAGGATGTCCCAAGACACTTTTATTCTTTAAATCGCCATAACTTTTTCTAGGAAGAATTTCGAAATACGGTTTCCTACAATCCATTTACCACTTCATAAGAATTTACTTGGCACAAAAGCCTTGCTCCCTTTTGTGGTGTGATGATGGAACATTCTAAAGATCATTTTGACGACTAAAATCAATGTTAGACATATTTTTTGTTGTTTTCTCGGCTAGTCACGAATCTTCCATGAAGTTTGCGAGGCAAGAAAAAGCTGGCATGGTTGTAAGATCCGGACTGTATGGCGGCCAAAGAAAACGAGCAAGCTTTGCAGGAGGTGCCCGACTCATCCATCTCAGAAGAAATTATTCATCCAGCTAGTTATGCTCTTAAAGTCTGGCGGAGCTCCATCCGTTCAACAACAAAAAAAGGACTATATGTAACATTGACTTTGGTTGACAAAATAATCTCTAAAGTGTTCCCATTTTTTAGACCACAGGGAGGAGCAAGGCATTTTTTTTTGTGCCAATCAAAAACTTATAAAGTGGTAAATGGATTGTAGAAAACCTTTTTTTGGAATTAGCCCTAAAAAATGGCGATTTAAAAAATTTCTTGGGCACCCTGTACAAATCTTGTATACTTTGTGAATCTTGTATATTTTTAGTACAACAATTGATGACTTGGATGATTTTTTGGACGAAGAAAATGTTGAAACGGACGATTTAGACGGTAACTTTTTACAAGTGATCTGTGGCAAAAACATCTGGTGTTTCTAGCGCGAATAGATGGAGACAGTCCGCTTCCTAAAGTAGATGTTACCAAGAGTCCCATCAGAAGAAAAGCCAGCAAAGATTCAATCAGCAGTCCTGTAAGTGATCGTGCCACCAGAGAGCAAAAACAGGTCGGTTAAATTCATGTTTTATTCTTTAAATGTTTCCCAATCAGCCATTATACATGTACTCTCGCTACAACATCACCCTTAGGAAACCTAGAAGTATGACGTCATAGCGAGAGTAAAATCATGGCAAAAGGGATGTTAGACCAAGTTAAGTTTTTGCACCATAAAGTCAACACAATGATACCCTTTTTGGTGATACGATATAGCAAGAATTGAGAACAAGAAGGCAATAAAATAATTTTATTAAAATTTATTTAAAAAAAAAGGATGTGTTTGTGGCATTGTGTTTTTGACCTATGTTCTGCTAGTGTATTCTGAACATGTTATATATCAAAATGTAGCTTATAATCTAGGCTACATTTTGGTATATAACATGTCCAGAAGACACTAGCAGAACATAGGTCAAAAACACAATGCCACAAACACAAATTTTGAACTTTGGGAGAATGGTGTATAATTGCCTTATTTCTTCTAAAAAGGTCTCCGGGCACCTTATTAGTTTAATTTTTTCCCCAAAGGCGTCCTCTTAAAGAGGGCTTTTTTAGAGCATAAAGTTTTTTTAAATGAAATATGGCAGTTTTCTAATTTAATTTTTGCTATAATTTCTTTAACTGTTTGATTCAACATAGGAGTGCTTCTTTTACTTTCTCTTGCATTCTAGGCGTGAGTCGCGCCCTCTTCGCTCAGCTGCCACCTTCAATCGCCTTCAAAATTTTTTCTTTATTGACGAAAACATCGTCTACTGTTCTGCGGGGATATCAAATTGCTTTGCCAGCGCCGACTTTTTGATATTCATTGCGGTCGCTTCGATGACCTTTTTCGTTATTCCCAATGAGACAGCATTTTATTACTTCAGAGTTGATATTGAAAACAAAAACAGCAGGAACTCAAGACTAAAAACAAAAATAGAAAATAATTTGACCTAAAAATAGAATGTGACGTTGTATTAAATATTTTTCTTAAGACCGATGAAATTCTTCGGCTGGATTTAAAGCCTGACGGTGAGACTATTTCAAACAGCGGATATGGTTGCTCTCCAAGCACTAATAACAACAGCAATAGTGGAGTAAGGCTTGTGAATAATGTGACAAGGCCTCCAACAGGGCATATAATAGCACAAGAACTGTCTGACTTGGTGATCTACTCTCAAGCCGTAAAGTTTAAGGTGAAATTCACAAATGTTGCAAAAAATTGACTGCTCCTTTTTCAGGGTTTTTTTTTCGAAGTTAACTCTGGTGTGAGAAATGATAACACTGAACTGCGTTCTTGCGCACATTCCAGTAGTTCTTCAAATACACAAAAGACACGCACTCAGGTTAGTAATATAGTTAGAAAGAGGAGTTTGCCGCAAAACATGTCCAGCTAGCTATTATATTCAGGCTCATAGTATGTTTAGGTTTGCTTTCTATGAAATACAATTATACCAAAGTGTTTTATTGCCCATGCTTTAAGTAGTGGTCCTTCCCCTCGTCGGCAAAAAAGCAGTGGTCAAATTTCAACAGACTCAATCAAAAGTAATGACGAGTCGAATCCTTGCTATTCTCAACAACTTTCTACAGCTAACCTCAACCCTAACAGCGCGTACCTGGGTTGCAGCAGCAGCAGGTTTTATCTTTCACATGATATAGTTGTTAAATATATTTCATCTAGCAATCGCCCACCACCTAATTCTGGAGCCTCTTGCTATCAAGTATGACTTTTCTCTGGTCTTTATTGTAAAAATACCATTTATACGGAAATTTTAGGTCAGCTCATTGACTGAAGCATCGGCCAGAAAGTTGTGTCGAAAACACCCTCAAAAGTGCATTGCTTACACTCGACATCATATTGCATGTTTTATTCGGTTGTATGTGAAGACCACCAGTTTTATGTTGCATATTTAGATGCGAACGTACCCCGGAGGTATGCGAATCGACTCCTCAAATTTCAACCCTCAAAGACTGGTTGAGTTCTGGCAGTGTGGACTTCAAATGGTGGCTTTGAACTTTCAAACACCTGATGTGGCCATGGCTCTAAACAATGCAATGTTTGAGCAGTCTGGCAGTTGTGGCTACATTTTGAAGGCAGGCGTTTAGAAAGATTCTATAAAATTTACCGGAAACTTATCCTATTTTTTAGCCAAGAGCTTTGTGGGTACGTTTTTCTGAGAGTATTTTGTTGTAAAGATTTTTGTCATATCGCACAGCTGCCAAAATTCATGTTTATGATCACTTTATTAAATTTCACGCGAAATTAAAGCATCTTGAAATAATTGAATTGAAATATTTTTGACTGCTGCTTCTGACTTGCGCTGTTACACCGAAGCTTCATTTTGGCGTCTTATTTTTCTGTAGTTAAATTTTGAGGAGTTGTGATGCATACCAACCATTTTTAGGATACATCACATCCGCTATATGCAAAATTACATACCCTTGCAAAAGATCTGTCCAATTGCTCTGCATTAATTCTACAAATAACTGTAATGTTTTGATAATAAAAATGTATTATCTAACTACTCTCTTTCAGATCATATCTGGCCAATATGTTTGCCCAGGTGTTTTCACAGCCAGTCCATTTTTAGAGGTTTATTTTTTACTAGTGAAAAAAACATTTGCTACCTTTGCGTCTTGAGATTGAAATCATTGGAGTGCCAGCAGATTGTGCCAGAGAAAAGAGCAAGATAGTTGGAAGAAATTCAGTCAACCCACAATGGGATTTCCACACTGTTTTTCGGTGTGTCTTTTTTTTCTTTTTCTATTAGTGGGTATCATAAAAATAAAAATGTTAGAATTAACTTTGTGGAGTTGGCTTTCCTCAAAATTTCTATTTGCGATGGAGCGAGCAACGGAAAAGTTTTGTCCCAGCGCATTGTTCCAGTCAGATGTATAAGGCCAGGCTATCGACATCTTCCTCTAAGGTTTTTTGCTAATTTTTTAAGTCTTAAATGGTATTTACCAACGCATATTCAGAACTCCGTCTAACCAACCAGTAAACTGTTCATGTAAGATGTTGCTTATTGAAATAGACGAAAAATATTTTAGTTGGAACAATCTTTTCTCTTTATTCGCACAAGATTTGAACAAGAGGAGCATATATTCTTACATGATGAAGGTCTCTTTAAGACCCTATTTGTTAGTTTGTAACGCCTTTTTCTAGACATAAACTGCAACACCAACCAGTGCCATGAGCCGGAACTTGCCTATCAGTTTCTCAAAATTGACCCTGTAACATTTTTTTTGAAAGAAATCAGATAAAATAATTCTCGTTTCTGTGCTTAGGAGGTGAAACCACTGTCTGTTATTCGACGTCAAATATTCGTTTTACGCATCATCGGCCTGTATATGGATGACAGCCCAGTAATAGTGCATGTTGAGTCAGGCAGTCTCGTCAAAAATGTTATTCAAGCTGTAAGTTCACTAGACTACTTTAGTACATTTTTAATCAAATCCAACATGTTTTGAGGCGCTTACAAATGTTGGAAAAGTGTCCGAAAATGCTGAGGACTATATTTTGTTCGAAGAAAGTGTGCTCATTTCAACTCCATCTCCTATTTATGGAGATAACTCAGGAACTTTAGTGGGAAAATGTGACATCCCCAGTCTTGAGTTGGAATCGCCCTCGCAAAGAATTCTTCCTCACAATGAACCAATAATGGATGCGGTGGCTTGGTAAATTGTTTAGTTCTATTTATAATTTTATCGTACAATTTGCTAAAGAGCAAATGTGGGTGTAGATTTACAATGAAGTGTAGGGGTAGAGGTTAGTAGGGCTTAAGAGCTTGACCAAGATAAGCAACGTCACTACCCATTCCAATTCCTTGAATCTTCCGCAGGTTCTGCACTATGATCAACGAAACAAGTCCATGGGAATCCATCACCCGACAAATATGTTTATTGCAAGCGTGGTTGATCGGCCAAAAGACGAACTCCCTAAAGAAATATGTCAAATGATGACTGCAAAAAAGGATGACTTACACATTATCCAAAAGAAGGCAGGCTTCGTGAACAATGGATTCTGCTGCTTTGGGATAGTTTTGTATTCTTTGTTTCATTCGTCGTGACTTGTCGGTATTCTTGCTCCCTTTTTTTTTGTTTACTTTTTTCAACTTCTTCTATTATGCTGAGGATTTTGCTGTTTGTGTTAGATATGTTTTACTTACGTTTCAAGCAATCCCGTCCTTTTAATTCACATTCTGAAGAGGCGTTTGATGCCGCTGCGAGTAATAGCTCTAAAAATTGACTGAATTTAGAAAAGGGGTAAATGAGGCTGATAGTTAAACCTGTTATTATTATTTTCAACATAAGCTTGGCTGATCTATTTTCTTACATTTTAGCTGGAATGGGTCTACTCGACACTTTCATCTGAAAAAGAAAAGCGCTGTAAATGTTAGTTTTTAGTCAGAAATCAGCTCTAATGCTTCTTTAATCCATCTTTAGGTTCAGCCAGATTCTGTTAGAGAGTCTGGAAGGGCAGCTTGGATAGCTGGTTTTATCAAAGGTGCAAACAGTAATTCCATGACAAACAACACTACCAACTGCGTAGGAGGCAACTTTCCTACTAGCATTTCCGTATCCACATCTGCCAGCCCTTCATTCAGTCAAATGCGGAGAACTCATCCAGGTCATCCTTCTGAAGCTTTATCCTATACCAATAAATCCCATTCGTCCACTCAATTGCATGGACGTTCGCTGGATGTGGACGGCCTTTACACTGATTGTTTGAATCGCACAGGTAAATTGATATTTTTTCACAAAAGTTGCTCTTTGCTGTCTTTTCTAGGGATACATCCCAGAGCTAGATCCATGGGCGAAACTTTTCTGGTGTGCATCCACAATGTCAGCGACAATCATCCATATGCCATCCTCCGAACAAGCGTCAACAACACAGCTAGTGACATCATCAAACAAATCTCCGCCAAAGCTCAATTGCAACGTTTTGAAACAACTGAAGTCGACTATGTTTTGGTGGAAGAGTTGAAAGAGCCTATGAGTCAACATATAAATGAGTGCTCCACTTCCAGACATTCAGGCATATATAAATTTGTAAATTTCAAACTAAATTCTATTAGTTTAGGAGGCAAAGTGGAAGCGCCTAAAAAGACAACCTACAGGATACTGGCATCTGACGAGAACATTTGGAAAGTACAAAGCAGATGGACAACCTCTGGCTGTCGATTTTTGTTGGAACGGAGGGACCGTGCTAAAAAATTCGAAAAGGTTGATTGATTTTAGTCCAGACTTTCTCATACAAACTAAATATTCAGAATAAGAAAGCAGAAATGTGCAGCACTTCAACTTTTAGTGGCATAACAAATATTCCAAGTCCTATAACTACTGCTGCTCCAAGGAAAATTTCTCTTTCCAACACGTTGTCAATTGGATTGTCTAGGTTATAGAGACAAAAATAATTTTTCTAATTAATTTTTGTTCGCAGGAGGATTCCGCGATTTTGCAAAAGCTTGACACTAGACCATAGTGGAGAGGGTCGCAATAAAGATGCATGAGTATGATGTCAACGAAAACAGTGCTGTCAGTTGCTAAACTCTATTTCATAAATCTTGTATAAAATTGTTAAAGAATTATATATTTTAATATCTAAATATAAGAAAGTATTTAATCTAAAAGTTTATTTTCCACGTACACTCCACGTAGGCCACGTAGTTTAAGGGTGACTTTAAATAAGGGTGGCGCTATATCGATTGTTTGTAAACAATAAATTTTGTATTGTGACGCCAAAACGACGTTTTATTAAATATATCAGGAGTTTACACACGATCATTGTACGGAATGTAAGGCTGCGGGCACTTCTCCACACTACACATAGGTTAGGCGCTTTTAGACTGGCCTTCAGCCTCACATTTAGCTATAAAGGCTTTCAAAACGGTAATTAATCCTGTTTTTGCATCGCTATTATCTGTTGTCCCATTTGTTTGCATGGTTTGAGGGCATTCCTGATGGTCCGGGAGCTTTTACGATGATTTTAATGGTTTAATTAACAAAATTCCTTTTGGCTTTGGCTGTTTTCATTGCTTGTGGACATTGCTTAGACTGTATACCAACATGTATTGGGTTTGTGCATAATTAACGTCCGTTTTTTACCAAAAAATGTGTTTGTGGCATTGTGTTTTTGACCTATGTCCTTAGTCAAAGCTAGAATGTCTAGCATATTGCTAAGGCTTGCTTTATTTGTGTTAAAAGGTGATATAAATGAACATACAATACCGCTAATAGGTTATGCTCACAAAATAACAATACAATTTGCAGTCTATTGTAAAAGTCACAGAAAAGCAGTTGGCTTGTATTTCACTTTGCATGAAAATTGTTTTACCTATGTTTAGTGGTTCACGGCTAACCTAGGCTGGCCTAGCCTAAGCCTAAAGCTTAGTTGTATGCCTATGTGTAGTAGTACCTGGAGTAAGAAAATATTTCCCACTCCAACTTTCCAAAAACCGACTTTCTGTGACATCTACGAAAAAGTGTGCCAAAATTTTTTAAATCTTAAATTTTTAGTCCAGTTTAGCGTATTAGAGATGGTTAGAAAGTTGTGTTGCAACGAAAAAGTGGGTAGCCAAACCATTGAGTCATGCATGCTACTTCTAATGCATAGAACACCGTTTGTTATATGGAGATGTTATACGAGACGTCATGTAACACCTCCCCCCTCTTAGAATTTTTAAGGCATCTCAATCTCGTATAGCCCTGAATATGGACATCTCAATCTCATAGTTGTCCTAGATAACGAGGGAGCGGATTCGAACTAGCGAATGCGCAAATTGTTGTAACGAAAAAGTAGGTAGCCAAACCACTGAGCCATACATGCTACTTTTGACATATTTAAAGATATATAACAAGTTGTGTGAAAGTTATATTCATGGATCATCAGAGTCCTCATCAGAGGCAGTATGGTATCTTGACAACAAATCAAGCCAAGTTCCTTTGCCATGATCATGAACAAGTCAGTTTTTATTGCAGAATTCCGTTTTGCCAGAGAAACCAGCACAGATTTATGGATAGACACCAGGTTCGTTCAACCTCATCAATTATATCCTCGTGATAATCCGAGGACCAAGGCGAAATTGTGGAATAGGGCCAAAAAATGGGATTATTTGACAACAAATCAAGCCAAGTTTTCCAAGTTCCTCCACCTTTTTATGGGTACGCGACAAAATTGGACCGCGCCAAAATTGGACCGACCACAATTGGACCGGCCATAATTGGACTGGTTATAAAACCACCCAAAATTGGACCGCATTTTAAACAGCACCATGTTTTAGTTACTGGAGCTGCGCAAAGAAGAGTCTTGAAATGCATTTATGGTCAAGAGTATTATACAGGGCTGCGAACTCAAAATTTTGAAAAAAAGTACAGTGCGCCAAAAAAAAAAGATTTTGGGTCTTAAAAAAGTACATTTTCCGAAACAAGCTAGAATCGTTTTCAAACGCTTTATTGTCATGCTATAACATATCAAACAATCACTCAAATAAATTCATCTTCTCCATTTATCCATTCCCTGAACTTTCTTTCTC
>BBSZ01014633.1:3793-18440 GCA_000981365.1 Subanguina moxae
TCAGCTCCGCAATTTGTTCTTCTTCAACCTTCACAAAACCGGCCTTTTTGAAGTCAGACTTGGCGTCGAAAGCGCCTGATTTATGTTAAATCGAGGGTCAATTAGTAGGCTGGGGCCGGAAAAAGTTTATGTTAAATCGAGTTTTATGTCAAATCGAGTTATGTTAAATCGAGTGTCACTTTACCTTAATTTCTTATCAGGCCAACCAAATCGATCTCAGAGTTATGTTAAATCGAGTTTTATGTTAAATCGAGTTATGTTAAATCGAGTTTTAACTGTATCATTTCGGCTAGAGAAATGACACGATGCTTTTTCGGAGTGCTCATTGTCAACTTTACGAGGCATGGAAAGTGATGGAACTTGTTTTCTTTCAGAATTTTCCAGACTGCTGTTTGCGGCATCCCTTGCAGATTAGCTGTCCATCGTTGACTAGCATGCGGCAGAGCATTGAAATGAGCGATGATTTCGGATATCTTCTTTGGTGTCCGCACGTACTGAAACAAGGAATGGAAAACAATGGTAAAAAACAATGAAAAAACCTTTGTTCCAACCCGCTTCTTGTTCTTCAGATAAACAAGAACAGACAGAAATGCCAGAAATGGGTTGCGAGAAAGGTTCTCATAGAGACTCTAAACCCCAAAATTAAAAATTATATGAAAAATAAATAACACAACGAGAAAGAGCAGAAAATTTTTCGTCCGATTTATTATTCACATGTTGAAATATCCACCGTTTGCACTGACGCATGTACAAAGTCTCCTTCACCAATTTTTTACTACCAGACAGGGGGCGTATATTCTTTGAGGGGGGGGGAGGTATATACAGTAGAGTCGAATGCTCTAATTAGTACAGGAAAAATGATTTTAGAGCCTGAAAATAAGAAAAAAAAATCACACCAAGTAGACATCCACTTGGTTTGGTTGCTGCATGGATAAACACCTAAACTTATAAAGGTTCCTTGCAAGACAAACCGAAACAAGGGAAAAAGGTAATGTCATGTAGATATGAACTTTTTGGTGAATTGAGCTAGAGCCAAGCAAATCAGTATTTTATTTCAATAATGTGGCAATAAAATTTATTAAAAAAATATTCTCATCCAACTTCTCCAATTCGTGTTTTTTAACTGAAAACTGACATTTGGTTACCGCGTAAAAAAGAACTAACACCCAAACAAGTATATAAGATGACTACATTTTTTATAATTTGTGCGTAAAACAGTAGACAAATAAGAAAATTTTCGTGTGCAAATTCCCATGGCTATAAGTTGTTGAAAAGCTGTTTGTTAGAGGAAAAAGCGGAAATTGAAAGGCAGATTTAGTATGAGAAGGTGTAGATTTGTTATTACTTTTACGTTTCAAGAATGAATAATCGCTGTCTTGTCACCCTTAACGATGCACTCTTCAACTTTTTTTTGAAAAAATACGGGTTGAAGCGTGGGTTTTGGTTAATGCTTGAACAAAAGTGCTTTTTCCTTGCTGCACTGTGGCAAAAAATGCCTTGAAATGCATTTCTGCTCAAGAGTTCCGCTCGGATTTATCTCGCAAGAATTGTGCAGGAATTGCATCTCCAGCTCTTCAAACCTTTCTACATCTCGGAGGGAGAAAATTTATTTTTTTTGCTCTACAGTCAACTCTCGTTATAACGTCACCCTTCGGGACCAGTCCAAGGTGACGTTATATCAAGGATGACGCTATATCGAGAGTGACGTTATATCGGGGTGACGTTATATCGGGGTGACGTTATATCGAGAGTGGACTGTATAAGAATAATGATTAACTAAGATTTTAGCATAAAAATAACCAATAAATTAAAAAAAAAAACTTTTTTCCAGCCAGCTAAATACTGAAGTTTCTTTTAAATTAAATTCTTCTATAGAAATAAAAATTGCGCAGAATACATCCAAAGTACCCTCTTCTCTTTAATAGAGCGGCATGCCGCTCAATTTTTCAACCCTCCTTGGGTGGTGCCGCTCTATTAGTGAATGCTGTTCTAATAGAGAGTGCTGCTCTATCAGAGGGAGTACGGTACGTAAAGTTGCCAAAGCGTCATCAGTAGAGCAAGAGGGCATTTATTTTTCCCTCAAAAAACTTATTATTTTGGCATTGGATGCAAATCAAAAAAGCACTAGGGAAAAAATAGTAAGTAGGAAGACTAATGCAACAAGAGATTCAGTATTACTATGCTCAAATAAATTTTCCTTTCAATAATTTCCACAAAAAGACAGAGGATAAAGCACTATAATTAATATGACTTCACAATTTGCTGTTTTTGGCGCAGAAATAATAACTGGCTATTTAGTTGTCGTGAGATGGAAAAGGGTACGCACACAAACATACCTCAGACATAAATCACTCGAGACAAGCTGTGGATGCATGAAGATAGTATGCATACCAGAGCTTCTTCATGCGATAGAGCCCTGTTAAAGATATTATGTTCAAGGTTTTCTCTTTTCCTACAGAGTGGCCCCTTAATTGTCCCTTCCCCTCCTTATAAAGCCCTTCTTCCCAATAAAATATACTTGAGTAGCCTTTTTACGAAGTGGCCCTATTATTTTGCCTTCCTTTCCCAATACAGCCCTCAACCCCTTTTTTGGCATGAATTATACTTAAAAATGGTTTTTAAATACTTTTGGAAAAATCAATTTTTTGGGTGAGGAAGGGAAAAGGTTATATCTTAGTAGCTTTGAAGATTGGAGGAGGGTTTCCTAGAAGCGCCAAAAATTTATATAAAGTGAAATCCACCTGCATATTCCGACCCAATTTGTTCAGAGGTTCAGAAAAAAGACCACATGAAGGAGAAGATTAAAAAGGTTCGACGAAAACTAGGGATTTTTACCAGATATTTTTCTAAAAAAGTTTAGAAAACCAGCTTTCACTGGCCATTCTCCTCTATATACCGGATATTCAGATTAAAACTTTTAAGGTTGCAAAATTAGGTAGTAAAAACACCAGAAAGCATAAAAATAAACGGAGAACTTGCAAAAATGAATCTTGTTCCTGTTAGACTTTTACAAATGCTTTTTATGAGGTCATTAGAGAATGTGTCAGAAGCAGCAGCAACGTCGTTGTTTTAGTTTGGCATGACTAAATCCTAGACTTTAAATAAGTCGCTTGCGGCTTCTCCCACCCAAATGCACTTTGTTCTCCTTAATGAGAATGCTTTGCTCTAACTTGTCAACAATTCTTGTTTTTCTGTGGTTGTCACGCTCAGACAATTTATCTTATAGTCTTTGCCGACCTTTTCTGTATCCAATTCTTCACGTTTTGGAAACGTTTTAAGGGAAACGGAACCGGAGTGATCAAAAAGACCAAAAATTTATGTTTGTAGTGGATTGGATTTAGAAAATATTGTTACGCTCTAGATTAATAGATCTAGAGGGAATAAGTCCAAATGTTGAGCAGAAAAGATGATTTTATGACTAAAAGTCACGTGGTTGCCTTTTCAAAGTGTCTCGTCACATCTCTGGAACCAAGCAACTTATTGAAATTCCGCTTTTAGATTCGGATTCCTGAGTTTTTTTTTGAATGCTAGGCTGATATTGAATCCTGTAAAAGTACGTGCTTTCATTCCAAACTATCAAAAATTTAGAAAAACAGTATAACAAAATGTTTTACTGTATTTTTTTATAACAAACGCGGTATGTGCTTATCTTTCAAAGCACCAAAAATAGGGAAAATATTGGGTAAATCTCAAGAATTCTTAGTGCTTAAACTGGACGTATATAAACTTCAAAAAAGCTTCAAGATTTTGCTGTTGATGGTGGATGGATAGATTTGTTGTAATTTCATAAGTCACATTGTTTTCCAATTTATTTATTAGCTTTTACCAAGCCTTATTTTTAAACCAAAATTCACACCTATAAGTTGCTGTAAATTTATGTTGTTGACTCAATTACAAATATGATTTTTTAAAATTTTATCAGCTTATTGACGATGACGAGCCACCATAGCCACAGCCTTGGCGCGAAGGCGTCGGTAGCTACCACTTTGGGATTGCTGGCCTCCTGTAGCTGCCATTGAAGGGCCTCCTTGGTAGCCTCCTTGGCTCTGCTGTCCTCCTTGAGTTGCCGAGGTTTGAGCTCCTGAGCGAGCTGGACAAGGACAATAAGCCTTAAAATTAAAAAACTTTCTTGTATAATATGGAAAGAAAATTAAATTTTTGGACTTACCGCATCCGATCCAGGCAATCCAGGGCCTCCAGGCTGTCCAGGCTGTCCTGCTCCTCCGGGCTGTCCTGGTTGTCCAGGGGGTCCAGGAGGTCCTGGTGGTCCAGGCTGTCCAGGCCCAGTTTGACCTCCTGGTTGGCCTGGCTGACCTGGCTGTCCGGGAGGTCCAGGAGGCCCCTTTGGTCCGGGAGCGCTTGTTTGAGATTGTCCTGGGGCGCCAGGTTGACCTGGTTGTCCCGGCTGTCCTGGTCCTCCTGGCTGTCCAGCGTCTCCTGGGGGTCCTGGTGGACCTGGCTGACCTCCACTTCCTGCGTTTCCTGGACTTCCTGGCTGTCCGGGAGGACCGGCTTGTCCTGGTGGTCCATTTGGTCCAGGACTTCCGGGTGGGCCAGCTGGGCATTTGATACATCCGTTGGAGCCAGAGTCCACAGCCAAGGATACACCTGTTGCTCCTGGTCTTCCAGCGTCTCCGGGCAGACCATCTTCACCGGGAACTCCAGGAATTCCAGGTGGACCTGGTGGACCAGGTGGACAGCTGTTGGCACGTTGGCCCCCTCCGACTTGAGAACTACCCCCAACTCCAGAGTCAGTTGGACCAGAATTGTATTGGCGACGATTGCGACCTTGTTGAGCCCATCGCTTGTTTCGAGCCAAAGCGTCTTTCTCCATGTTGGAGTGCACGCTCATAATGTCACTCCAAGCATTGTTGGCCAGCACTTTAAAATCGTCCATCTCGGTGATCACCTCGGTGTACAGCTGGTTGATGTCCGAAAAAAGAACTCCAACCATGATCCATGACGCCAGAATGACAGCTGCACTGCCGGCGGAAGCCAGACCCACAAAGAACTTAGCGCTCATCTCACCTCTTTTTTGGCTAAAATAAAAGAAAAGTGAAGAAGCTTTTAGAAATTTTAGGTAAAATGCGCTAATGTGGTTTAACCTCCCACCCCTCCATTTTCTGAACATTTTATTCTAGCACTTCGATCTTTAGGCTTAGCCCGGATGGCTAGTGCAAACCCCGGTAAAAATAAATTTTTTGGATATTAGAAATACTTGATTGCAGGAGAGATAAGCGCTAAAAAGCTTTGTTTTCTTTCGATCCACAGGGGCACCATTTAGCCAGAAGAGGGAGCAAGCAAAAAGTCAAAAGAATCATAAGAGGGCAACAAATATGCCTGAACACACACTACTAACTATAAAAAAATTTGTTAAAACTAATTTTTGGTCATAATAATGACCCAATATGGAGGGGACGGTGATTAAACTAAGCTCCCAAAAATTTATTGAAAACTTACAATTGAACTCCACAAAAGAAGCTGTAGTGATTTTGCAAGTGCTATTGCTTCACTTTTATACCCCTTGGTTTAGTTTGACTTTTTCTTGAGGTGGAGCCAAGAAAACCCTCGTTCCACAGCACTTGCAATGGCTCTTTGTTGGCGAGAAAAGAAACCGGTTTTACTTCAACAAATTTTCTTAATTTTCTGGGACAGTTTAGTGTGTGTATTTCTCCTACCTAGCTTCTTTCTGTTTCTTTTGTTATTGTTGCCTTTTTGGATGGAGTGCAGAAATAGTAGACGTAGGAGTGTGACACAGCCTCTTCCCCATTGCTGTACTACTTGTGTTGTTGAACGGTTAACTGATTTATTAAACTGCTTGCTTGGCTTAGACCAGAACAATGGAGGCAGAATTTCTCTTCTGTATTTTTTTTACTTTTATTTTTACTTTTTTTTCGATTCAGAGTAATAAAGCTTTAGCAGATGACTTGCGTTGGAACTTGTTTTGTGTAACCTTTGCAAAGATTTGGTAGACGGAAAATGAAAGCGCTTTTTTCATCACCTCATTAATTAATCGCACAATCTTGCAAACTCAGTAAGCATTTAGAAAAGAAAAAAGAAAAAAACACATCTTACAAATGTCTGCTCAGTTCAGAAAAACTCAAACGCGATACAATTTTCAGTGTCATAGTTTTTGTGGCTTCGTGCCCCATCCTGCTGGAAACACCAGTTATCGCATAAATTGATCTCGACCCATGGCAGTACTTCTGTCTCCAACATCTATTTAAATTTTTGGGTTCTCTTCTTTGTCTTTGTTGTCGTTTTCTAACTCCCGCTTTGGGTAATATTCCCTTTTGTTCTGATTTTCAGCTTTGGGTTCTCCGGTTTTAAGACAAATTATTCGAAAGTCTAGAAAAGGGGATATCTAATACAGTCGAGTCTCGATTTAGAGTAGGCGCAGAGGACCGGTAAAAATATACACTAAATCAAGATATGCACTAAATTGAGACTACACTAAATCGAAACTACACTAAATCGAGACTCGACTAGTAGTTTTTTTTACCCAAAGCTAAAGATCAGAACAAAAGAAAAGATTCCTCAAGGCCAGAGTTAGAAGACGACACCGAAGACAGAGAGTATATTGGTAATCTAATACGTGTCAACGTAGTTGTCTAACTAGTGCTGTGAAAAATTCCGCAGTTGACTAGCTAATACATGGCAGTGTATACCCACACTTTTTCTATGAAAAATGCTTAGGAAAATGTTTTTAATAATTTTTAGTGTATAAAAACTGATTAAGCTTAGGGTTATGGTAAAAATAAAAAAACAATATATGCTAGTTTTGCCAAAAATTTGGAGAAAAGAGCAGGAAGTATGCGGGACAGACTAGTAGAGATCAATAATTTAAGTCTTTATTTTGTTGTTGTAATCACATATATACATTATTTACAAAAGTGTGTTTTGTAGGTCACAATTGATCTTTAGTATCTTTATGCAGTTTCTTTGGTAAGTGTAAATGTGTTGCTTTCTAAAAAAACATTTAAATTTTTTTATAAATGTGAGTGTGTTATTACAGTCATGTGAAGAAATCCAAGGTCATCTCCAAAAGCTGGCAATGGCCTAAATGCTTTGAATTTGGCTTTACCAATAATAGAATTTTCTGCTTTTTCATACTTTATAGCAGCGTTTTTCTTAGGTCGTCCAGAGGAACGTGAAAATCTCTCTTTCCACAGCTTTTCAAGATCTTCCACTGTACGGACATGGATTTGCAGGTGTTTTTTGAGGTTTCCCTTTAATCTACACGTCTTTCCACAAAATGGACACATAAAAGGGAAGGTTTTTTGGTGCAGAGACTTGTGCTCAAACAAGTTGCTTTTGAAGCGAAACCGCTTTCCACAGTCCTTGCAACCATGAGGTCTCTTTTCTGAAACAAATAAAATACAAGACGGTTTGCTGCCAAATTGTCTGAAATTTCGGAAAAATGGGTGTATTCCAGTTTTCTGAACTATAAATTTGCAATGAAGTTCTGGTAAAAACATTCAAAAGCCTTTCCAATTAGCTAAATAACAACTTTTTCACAAAATTAAGGAAAATCCTGAGTTTTCTTTGCCTAATGGAATGGCTCAGCATTTATCGTTGGCTTAATTTTCCCTTATTTTACCTTTCCCTCCCAGAAAATTTAAACATATCTCTCAATATTTTGCCTACCTTTTTCATCATTATCATGGCACATATAAAAGGCACTAGATGAGCTTGGGCTGCTCTGGGCAGAAGTCAATTTGGTATAATTGTTGTTGAAGTAGTTCAACTCAACATCCTCATTTTGGACTTGAAAACACGCGTTTGTAACAGGAGATGTGTAAAAAGTATCCGATGAGGAATATTTTTTGCTCGCTTGCAATTGATTATCTACTCTCGTTGCTAGGTTTGAGAACAAATCTGTGTCTTCTCTGTAGTAGGCAACTTGAGATAGATTATGTATAGGTGATCGAGATTCAATGCCATAATTTTGGCCTGCAGATAGAACAAATTCGTTGAGTATACCTTAATTTAGAGAATTTGACATGGTAAGCACTAAAAAAACTCGGAAATTACTTTTGCATAATTCATGCTCTTTCTCTTTGATTGCCAGAATCATATCCAGACCACAGCATAGACTTGATAAATTATGGTTTGAAGTGTTGGTGGTAGCAAGTAAACTGTCGTCCATTCTTTGGTAAATATGGTGGTGAAATCCTTCTTTGTTGTAAAATTTTAGAAATTGCTCAATCAATTCACTGGGTAGTATACAAGGTGTACCCATAGTAGAAAATAATGAAAAGAAGTGAATAGAATATCTTAAAACTCAACTTATTTAGGCATATACAGTCAAACCTCGATATAACGAACCCCCGATATAACGAAACCCTCGATATAACGAACATTTTGCCTGGTCCTCAAGGGTTTGTTACACAGTCAAATCTTGATATAACGGACCCCCGATATAACGAAACCTTCGATATAACGAACATTTTAGCTAGTCCCCAGGGGTTCGTTATATCGAGGTTTGACTGTATTAAAGTTGAAACAAGCAATTTTAGTACTTGTATAACTGAAATTCAGTTACTGAATCTCATTTATGGTATGGACCGTAATCGCGTCAGGTTGAGAAACGGTAACACTTTACTTGATCCCCCAACGGCTGACCCATTTTTGAGAGAAATTTTTCCAAACCAATTGCATATTCGTGTTTCTCAACCCCGACTTTTACGGGAAATTGTCAACAAATTCTGTGAAAGTGAAAAAAAATCGGTTTTTGCTTGATCCCCTTCTTAAAAAAATCAAAAATTTTTAAAAAGCCTTATTTGGCGCTAAAACCAAATTCTTGGACTAATTTTTGCTGAAAAACGTGTAAAAAAGTGTTTTCAACCGCTTTTTACCATAAAAACACCCTCAAACGCCTCATTTTGGAAATTTCATCTTTTTGCTTTACTGGACATGGCAAAAAAAGGCTCAAAATGCTTTTTTTTGGTAAAGAGTGTTGCTCGGATTCATGTCGCAGGTAAGTCCCCGTAAGGGGGCCACCAGGGCTTGGAGCTGAGATGCGCACACAAACACACCTGAGCCATAAAACACTCGAGAACACTCGAGAAAATGCATACCAGAGTTCTATGCAGTAAGCCCAGTAAGCAAAAGTATGCTCAAATCCTCAAACATTTTCAAAGTGGCCCTAACTATTTCCTTTGCCCTCTCAATACAGCCCGTTTCCCTTTTAAAAATACCTTCAAAACATTTTTCACACATTTTTTATATAAAAAGCATTAAAAATTGGTTTTGGCACCAAAAAGGCTTTTTTAAAAATGTTCCATTTTTTCATGATCCAAACGGGGGGACCAAGCAAAACCCGAAATTTTTTTCACTTTCACAAAATCTGTTGACAATTTCCTGCAAAAATCAGGGTCGAGAAACACGAATATGCAATTGGTTTGGAAAAATTCTTCTAAAAAATGGATCAGCCGTGGGGGAGGGAGGTCAAGTAAAGTTTAGCCGCAGAAACTGCTTGTTTTTGTTGAAAAAGGTGTCAAAATGAACCCAGCCGTCTACCAGCAAAGCATACAAGGGGCGTTTTGGATCCTAGGGTTATACAACACTTTGAAAATAGACCGTAGGACTGGATAAAGATAAATTTTAAAAAATTAAATAAACTAGATAAAGAGGCACCAGCGCATGGATCAAAGACAACAATTTTAGTGAGCAAATAATTTTTTCGAAACATGTGGGATTGTCCAACAAAATCGCATCATCTCAATGCGATGCACTATTCGTATGGTCAATCTTGTAGAGCAAGACTTGCACTACATGTACAATCGAGGGCGGAGAAAAATGAATATATGGAAGACCTTATTTAGAGGTTTTTTTTGGAAAAAGAAGGTGAAAAGCAAAAAATGTTCAAAAAATTCCAAAAATGGGCCGCAGAAAAAACAGCCTTAACGGCAAATGAGTAGACCAAAACAACTGGTTTCTACGTTTTTAGGATATTATATATTTGGGGGAGAAGTTGCTGGGGGCAGGGTCATAATCCACTAGATTCAAATTATGATTATAAAAAGATTATAAAAAAGAGTTTTATTTTTTCTAAAAGTGCAATTGATATGTACAATATAAACTTTAAAAGAAAAAAGAATCTATTGTATATTTACTGTGATTTAATTTTCCGCCTACCCTTTATATTGCACATACACAATAATAAAAGTGAAAAAGAGCAAAACACGGAAATTTCTCGCCAAAACAACCAAAAGAAAATACTTCCTGATTTAATAAACGATTAATTTCTGGCGAAAAATAAAAGTCCATAGTAAACGGTTGAGCAAACTAAAAGTGTTGCATTTTTAGCAAAAACTAAGCATACAAACAATTTTTTTACTCGACTAATATACTATTAGAAATAATAAAATTAAAAAAAGGTGATATCATAATACATTCCACCCTCGATAACTGGGTATCCAAATGGATTAGGTCAAGTTTGCTGACTAATCTGAAGAATTTTTTGAAAAGACCTCTTTCTTAGAGCAGGCATTGGGGTGCTCAGTTATTGAGAACGCGGTGTTGATACTAAATTTCAATTTTTTGCCCTGCAAGGTATACCGTCTCTATTGGGTGTTTTCAGACCCCAATTATTGCACAAAGGTATACAACTAAGGCTTAAGGCTGGCCAAAGCAGGTTAGTCATAGACCAGTACCTGTTCTAGTTGACCTTATTCAGTGTAAAAAACATATAATTATGGTTATTATGGCGATTTTTGCCTATTTTTCACACTATTTAGTGGTTGTCATTTAAAATATGGCATTTTTATGAGTGATGGTTTAAACAAAAAATTTCAATTTTTGAAAAATCCAAAGAGATGGAAAAACTAATAGAATTGGCTATATTTTAAACTTCTAAAACGCATTGTCATTACACCAGTGTGTAGGAAAACGACTAAATCTTTATCTAAGACACCACCCATAAAGAAAAGATTATATTTTGGAAGAGAAATACAAAAAATGTGCAATACTCGCCGTAGGAAGCCTTAAGAGACGTTATATGTAATTATTATAACAGTATTTGGCACCTCTTCTTTAAATTCAGAACGGTTTTGTATATCATGGCTGGTATTAACAATTAACTTTTACCTTTACCTCTAGGTAAATAGATAATATCGGTAAAGGTGACGATAAAAGTTAATTGTTAATAGCAGCCCAAAATAGAACAATATGGTCCAGTCAGCAGTCCTAATTTAAATATTTGATAGGGAAAGAGAACACGTTTTCCCTCTTATTTTTTCCTATTGAGCAAAAAAATTGTAGTTTAATGTGTGTGCTCTTTCTCTAATATATAAAAAACTGCTACTTTAAGGTAAAAAAGATAGCAAGACCAAAATAGAAATATTTTTGGACAGTTAAATAATTAGAGAAGCTAAGAATTAACTGTGTCGAAATGATTGTGTAAATAAATAAAATTGTGTGATGAAATGGTTGTGTTCTAGCCAGGTATGCTGATGTCTCTAGTATGGTGCTCATTTAGCTTCTTTTTAGGTCAGCAGCGGCAAAGAAATGGCAAATAAGCGGCCAACGAAAACAAATGAATTCGAGATTTTGTTTTTGTTAATTATGAGTTCTTTTTCAGATTTAATTTTTTATTTTAAAAAGTCGGTGTGTACTTTTACAGCACTTTTATTTCTTTTTATGCCCAATCAAAAATTTATAAACGTTGATAAAAATACTTAAAACTTGTATAATTGGTTCAGTCTTTACAGCTTTTTTTATTAATCAGGTTTTTATCATAAAACTCCATTTTTTCAACCATTCTTTCAACCTCCATTCACTTATTTAATCCCCGTTCCATACTCTAATTTTTCAAAAAATGGCCCTAAAGTTGTCAAATTTGATTTTCAGCTTCTGTATTGAAAGTGCAGAAAGTGACGTAAACTAAAAGCAATCTCATGCATAAGCATAGCAAAAAAAAGTTCGCTCACTGACGCCTTTTAGTTTTCTATTTTAAGGTATCCTATTTTTCAACTCTGTCACAGAGGGACAGTTTATAAGATGTGGGTCTCTTATTAGAGGGATTTTTAATGGCGAAGTTCAATTATCAGTGGTTATACGGCATCTAAAAATATAAGAAATAATGAAAACTGCCAAGATATTTATTTTATTTTAAAATAAAATTTTCTCATCAAAAGTATGCGTACAACATTATGAAAAAAAGCATGCCTGTTAAAAAGAATACAAATCGTGCCATCTTCATTATTCGTTTAAGATGTATATGCAGATCCTCTTGATTGTTCGCATGGATGAAGGAAGGGGTGATGATCATTGGAAAAACTATTTTTGCATAAGGTGTCTTTATGCTTCACCGTCTGATGTCCAGCCTACTTGCATTAAAAGTTTTAATTTAAAACTCTCTTTCAAGGCGTGTTTTCATGTCCAAATAGGCCGGCTACTTGCTATGACTCATTGTGACAGCAAGTACAATCTTTGGCTCCAATCCTTCCGGCACAGCACAGTGGATTTCCTTCTCGCACAAAAACCCGTTGCTAATTTTAAAAGCATTCTCAAGCAAGAAGTAGGAGTATGAAATTGGACATAGTTTCGTTTACTGGGGCCTACTGCATAAAGAAAATTTAGTATGCATACATTTTTTATGCCTTCAGAGTCACTTTCGAGTTATTTATGTCTTAGGTATGTGTGTGCGCATCTCAATACCCCGGAGTGGTGTTCCCTTTTGCTTTTTGAAAGATACAAAGATTCTAATACGCAGTAATTTTTGCCTTAGTCCCCCTGCTGATTTTTCGAAATTTTTATTTAGGATTTTTTTGTCTTCCTTTCTTGTATCTTGTATTAATAGCAGTTAGTGGTTAGTTAGTTCCGCAGTTAGTCTCGAAAATTGAAGGAAGTGATGTTGAAGCTGTTCGCCTGAAGCATCTGTTCGAATTTACTGTTGATGATGCAATATACTTTCTGGCCAAGATAGTGTACGCGTAAACATCATTAACTCTTTGTTCCGGAATAAAGGATTAAAGTGTTTTACATTTTAGTGGGTTTTACATTTTAGTGGGTTTGCCGAAAACAAAAAAGGCTTATGATTTAAAAATTTTAAGAAATCAACAAGGGGGACCAACGCAAAAAAAACGTGCCACTTGTACACTAGGGCCGGATCATAGCTAAACTTTATTACAGTCGAGTCCCGATAACCCGGTATCCCAATAACGTGACACTTCGAATAAGGCGGAATTGCGGGCTCTGGCCCGACTCATAAAGGTAACCCTTGTTATGAAGGCACTTAGCATTTTGGTTCAAATTTTTCTGGGGTGACGGTGAAACTAGCGATTGCGAAGCCATAGACACGGAAGAATTGGAGCTGCTAGGGACGACCGACGCCACCCGCATCCCCTCTTCGTCGTAATCATCGACACCCAACTACTGGGAGAGACAAGAAAGAGAAAGAAAGACGAGGGGAAAAGGTCGGCCTTGGTCGGTTGGTTGTTTTGAATGCGACCAGAGAAGGCAGCAGCAGCAGCTTTCTCTTCCTTTTTCAATAAGTCCGTCTCAAGGACCGGCTTCTTTTTATTCTCTGAAAAGGCCGGTTTACCCTTTTTCTTTTTCTCTCTTAGGATTCTTCAGCAGCAGAGAATGAAATTGTAGAAAAAAGTGTCGACTAAAAATTTTAAACGAGATTGGAATACAAGCAAGAAGCACCATTAAGACTGCTTTCCAAATTAAGGTCACCAACAATTGGTAAACAACTTTAGTGTAAAATATGCGCAATAAAACTGTTTGGTCATATTAATCCGCACAATACTTGCTACGCCTTTGCTTTTTACGGACTGCAAAATCAAAAACTTGTTCAAGTTGCCAGTCCTATATGACCGGCAGTGGTCAAGTATAGAAATAGGGGTATTTCTGTACTTTACACCCCACCTTGAAAAAACCTTTGAAAAACGTTCAGAAGCAATCCTAAGTAATTCCTACACGATAAAAAAGGTGTTTTAAAGCCTAAGGGAAGGTACTTTACGATTGCCACTTGTGAACGATGTAAAAGATTTAGGTTCTGAAGCCATTTAGGAAACACTTCGTTGTTCCAGTTCAGTAAACGCTCATGCAGATCATCAAGCTCTAAAGTTTCAAAGCTCTTTCATTTCGCTATCTTCTGAATGGTTTTCAAAGGTGAGGCGTAAAGTAAAGAAGTACCGAAATAAGACAGGCCAATTATTTGCTAAATCCTTTAGCCCAAACAATAGTAGCAATGGATTTTGGTTGGAGACTAACTTCAGCACTTTTGCCAATTATCTTACTGTCCTCAATGGTGACATTAAAGCTTTGGGTGTCATGCTTATTAATCAGCACTAGCACTCTGTTTCCATTTGGAGCTCGGAAAGCGACATGTTCTACTGTGAGTGCTGATTGTGATGGAACATTGCTCATTTGGGAGTTGATTCTGACAGAGCCGCGGGCAACAAATTTGCTAAATAAAAAAGTAAATTAATCAGGCTGTTGTCTTAAATACTTTAACGGAAGAAGGGGTGAAATAAATTCCGGTCTAATCCCTAAAATGTCGTGAAGTTGAGCTTTTGAGCACAATCTCTGTCTATTTTTTAAGACGATTATTATTTTTGGCAATTGTTCTCCACATTCTTAGCTTTCTATGTTTTTCAAAAGTCTGCAGTGGATTTCTTGAATCACAAAAAAA
>BBSZ01014636.1:728-34120 GCA_000981365.1 Subanguina moxae
AAGTGATAATAGTGTGTATTCTCTCTAGAATTTACACACAAAGGATTATCACACACTAATTACTGTAGAGCTAATCCTAGAACCTACCGTTCACTTCTTCCACTTCTTTTCCTACTAACTTTTTTATTATCACCTCACACTTTACAACACAGCATGACGCGCGAAATTGAATAAATAATATTCCTGATAGGACAGTTAATTTATGCAGCAGACAGCCTTTCCACCATCTATTGTTGCGAGGTCACAGCTACAAAAAAATAACTGCAATTACAGGGCGGCAACAATAATAGTTGAGTGTTAATAAAAGCCTAAGAACTTTTTGCTTTTTCACCAACCAAAGGCAATAACTTTAAGTGCAATGAAGAATAAGGCGCCGATTAATGCATCTCTGGCTATATTTTGTTGTTCTCTAAAGACATATAAATTAGCATACAAGTTGTACATTGAATCTTAAAGAGGCAGAAAACTTGCTTGTCACAGCACTTTCGAAATTTAAATTCCCGCGAGACCACTAAAGGCTTAGGGCAGGTTTTCCCTTAGGCTTAGGGCAGGTTTTCCCTTAGGCTTAGGCCTACTCAAATTTTACTTGGAGACAACTGCCAAGCAGGTTACCACTCAAATTGTAGCTTATTGTTTTAGCTATAAATTGGGTGGTAACTTGCCTAAGACTTGTTTGGAAAAAGTAGGCTAAAAACACAATGCCAAAAACACGATTTTGAATGGGGGGAAGTGGTTGTATTAGGGAGAATACGGTAACATTTAGTTACGCCTTGTATACTCACTACAATGTCTCTGCTATAGATAGATAAATACATTTTTGCACTTGATTGTTTCCTTTCTAACCATATACCAACAGAGCTGCGCTAAATATTTAGCAACACCCTGTAGGCACGTGTAAAAAACTCGAACACCAAAATTAACAGCAAATCAGGACTTATTGTTGCCAAAACATGAATAATTTACACAAAATGGCTGTCTGCTCCATCGCAACAATGAAGAAAAAGATTAAATTCGCATACTCATTAGCGAAAATGTATGTATAAAAGAGCAGGCGAGGATCATATCCCCATCCATTTCTAAAGCCAAGGAATGGAGCTGCCTCTTGTGTTCCCAGTCTTCTTTTTGGTCTTTGGGCTTGCTTCTGCTGCTAATCCAGTGGTTCATTTGCCTGAATACCAAGCGACTGGTCTGGAATACTCTTTCCAACACGAAGGTAATGAGTTTGTGACCAATGCCTTCTACAGTCTGCCATATGCTCAGCCACCTGTTGAAAATCTCCGCTTTGAGGTTAGACTGTTCACTGAAGATTATTTAATCTTTTTTTTCACACGCAGAAGCCGCTTGCTCTGCCAATCAACGGCAGCAAGAAGATTGTGGGACAAGTGTTGCCACCAGGATGTATCCAGCAAGAAGATTTTGCAAAGCTAAGTCCCGACTTGGCAGAGCTCTATCCAGTCTCTGAGGACTGTCTGTTCCTGAATGTGATGGCTCCTTCTAAACCTCCACCTCCCGGCAAGAAATATCCAGTGCTTGTTTGGATCCATGGAGGTGGTTTTGTGTACGGCATGAGCAGATTCTATGGTATGGAGACACTAGCCCGTCACTTCAATCCTCGAGGCATTATTGTAGTCGGCATTCAGTATCGCATTGGATTCCTTGGTAGTAATATATCGGAAAAGCAATGTGGTTGAATGTGAAATTCTAGGCTTCCTTTCCCTGGACTCAAGCTATGCCAATATTGGTCTTTACGACCAGTTGGCAGCACTGAAATGGATCAACACCCACATCAGCTCCTTTGGAGGTGACCCCGATCAAGTGACTCTTTGGGGAAACAGCGCTGGTAAGTCAATCAATATGACTTATAAAATTGTTCATTGATTTACAGGATCTGTTTCCACTCACTCTCACTCCTTGTCTCCCCTCTCCAACCGCTACTTCCGCTCTGGAATCCAATCCAGTGGAAGTTTGTACAACTTATGGAGCCGTGCCAATCACACTCGAGTGATTTCTGCCAACTTTTCTACCACTCTTGGCTGCAGCTCAACTGATATCAATTCAGCCAAGGCTTGTCTCAAGACCAAGTCCATTGATGAAATGTGGAAGGCTGTCCTTCCTTTTGTAAATTAACTACTTTGGCATCATTAGGAGCATATTTGCCTTTTAGAAAAGATCAAACGATGGCATGGACACAGATCATTGGTCACCACTTATGGACGAGGCTTTTTATGGTGGCAAAAGCATCAAGCAACTTACTCTAGAGTCTCCAGTCAAAAACATCATGTACGGAACAACGTATGGAGAAGGACTGATCCTAAGTATGTGACCAGTGGAAAAAGGAGTTGGAGTTTAGAAGTCAATTTTAGCTCTTAAAACCGATAGCATAGTCGTCTCTGTGTTTACCGTATATTTGGGCCGGAAAGTCGATGAACAAACTTCTTTCACGGAGGCTGACTTCGCTGCCTACTTGACTGACTATCTGAACACTGAGGCAACATCTGGAAACAATAGAGCTCAAGTCCAAAAACTGCTGAATGATCACTACTACTCAGACGGTGCCGTATCCAGAAGTGACCCCAAGTTCTGGTACATCCAACAAACCACAGTAAGTGGATAAAAGAAAACTTTCAAGATGTTAGATATTGAGGAGGTTTTACAATCACAAAGCTTTCAGTCACAAACAGAAGGAACCTTCCAAGCTGGCATTGTCCGAGAAATCAAAGAAAAGTTGGAAACGGGAGGGAAAAATATGTACATGTACCTCTTTGACTATCTCCATCCTAGTCATGTCCCATTGACTGGTCTTTCCCAGAAGTATGCTCCACATGCCTATGAATACCAGTACCTGACTGACAGCCAGCCCTACTTCGCCTTCAATAAAAGTGACACAAATGCTGTGGAGTTGGCTTTTACTCAAAAACTGGTGAATGGTATAGCTGCCTTTGTAAAGACTGGAAACCCCTCAACTAGTGCTTTGGCCTGGCCCAAGATTGGAGACTACAAAAAGATTGATTACATGGAAGTGGGCGAGACTGTGGCCGCCGGAAACACCCACTTTAACAACATTTCCAAAGTGTGGATGGATGTGTACGACCTTGGATATGGCTCTAAGATCCTTGTCTAAGTCATCACTAAAAGACAATTTTATGCTGATCTAGTCCACTAATTAGTCTTATATGCTGAGCAGTGATGCTACCCTTCAGCTTAATTGCCTTGAATAAATTGTTGCAAAAATTCATGAACAGACGAGTTATAGTGTAACAAAGGATTTGTTATAAGCAATTCATAAACTAGAATTGACAATTGACGCCCCATGAAGCCAATTTGGTTGGTTTTATAGGAAAATACGTCAAAGTGAGCACTTAATTCAACAACTCCGCCCAACCACAGGGGGGTCGTTAAATCGAGGGTTGACTGCAATTGACAAATCTTTCAACTTGCTCTAATAGACTTTATCGACACCAAATGAACAATGCTAGAGACAGGAACAAAAAATTTCTGCTTTCACAAGTCTACCGTGACTACCGTAAATCTTTTGCCAAGCGGGAATGCCCCCGTGTTTATTGTCCCCTCCGGAGGATTCCTCGGGAGGCCAGCACAGGCC
This sequence comes from Subanguina moxae, assembly GCA_000981365.1. NCBI lineage: Eukaryota > Metazoa > Nematoda > Chromadorea > Rhabditida > Anguinidae > Subanguina > Subanguina moxae. Next base: position 4,330 of record BBSZ01014636.1, read on the forward strand.
TGATTCCATTTTACAGTTTGGATGCTCTATCTTGTCTTTTACGGTTTAATTTACTTCTCTAAGTTGAATGCCACTTAGTCTGGTGTAATGCCTTGTATACAAATCTAAATTGTAAATAATCTTGTGTTTATTTGCTAAACAAGTATACATATTTCTTTATATCTATAATGAATAATGTTAGTCATTTCCCTCTACTGTTGTCCTTAGCGAAGTGCAAGGATAAATATTCGGCAAACTACATAAATAATACTTACAAATACCTTTCTTCAAGCTGGGACGACAAAAATGCGAACAAAGCGTCCCATTCCAGCACCATTTTCAGAAGAAACTATTGCCCTGAAGTGGAGGAAGCAGTTAACAAGCAAATCAACAATGAGCTCGAGTCTTCTTACAAATACGGGGCGATGGTGATATTTTTGTGTGAAATGTCAAACACACTTTTAGCTCTTATCTAGGCCAATTACTTTGACCGAGCCAATGTGGCTCTTCCGGGCGGTGCAAAGTTTTTTAGTCTCCAATCTGAGGACGAGAAAAAACATGCTCAACGCCTCATCGACTATCAGAATAGCCGTGGTGGAAGAGTAATTTTGGAAAACCTTGAGGTAGATTTATGGGCTCAATAAGTGTTTGTGGGACACTTTAAAAAAAAACTGCCTTGGTCCACCAGGCTCATCTCATTTATTTTTGAGTCAACTAAAGGGTCGGCCACAATGCTGGCGTCTGGCTAAACATTGTGGCCACCCTGTGCAGCTCTACAACCACAGTTACACGCTGCCATTGTGGCTGAGCCTTAGCCCTTAGGTTTTGGCCTTAGACATAGCAAGTAGTTAAGTGTTTTAGACTTCTAAACTACAAAGTTACTAGGCTTAGGCTTACGCTTGTCCTATTCGCTAAACTTAAGACCAAAACCCTAAAGGCTTAGGCTTTCTTTTTAACATGTAAGCTTTGGGAACTTAGGCACAAAATATTTGATTCTTTTATTAAAAAATGCTTAGGGACGGGTAATTGAAGAAAAGGGCTCGAAAAAATCAACAAGGCAGTCTTTTGAGGGAGTCCTAGCCGATGAGTGGCGATTTATTTCAACAGCTAATTATAAATTTATTTGAGGCACCCAAAACCCAGAAATGGCCCACTCTTTTAGAAGCTTTTTTGGATGCATTAGAGGTTGAGACGAGGAACGATGAAGCCCTACACAACTTGCATCATCTAGCTGGCGACAGGAAAGATTTAGATGTAACCTTTAAATTCATTATCATCAACCTTTACCAGAAAAAAGTTTAGTTGACAAGCTTCATAGAGGAAAATTACCTAAGGGAACAAGTGATGGAAATAGATCGAATGACTAGAGTTGTAACACAGCTCAAAAGAATTGGATCTTCTGGTTTGGGAGAGTTTCTATTTGATCAGAGCCTGCTTCATGAACTTCATCAAAAGGCGAAATCCCTCTAAAAATGCTTTGGCCTGGCAGTGTCTTCTCAAAACTGCCGTCTCACATTTTTGCCTCAACCTCGTTGTTCTCTACCACTTTTTGCTGTACTGTTGCATATTTTTGTACCATTTGGTAGCTGAGCAACAACAGAATTTTTTTTTCAGCTACAAAACGGTTTAAAAATATTTAATGGTGCAACGCTAAGTAGTAGAGTACGACAAGGTGGGAATGGTGTGAGGGGCAATGTGAGGGTGTGAATTTCGAAGTCACGGCTGCCATGGAACTAATCATAGTAAATAATTAGTCACTATCCTCTCTGAACAATGTAATATATTGTGATGGAAAGCTAAAAAATTTTCAGTTAAATTCTGGTTTTGATTTTTTAAAATTCAGATGGTCAAAAGGCGGTGCTGAATCACTGTCATTATAAAAGTCTAAAAATACAAATTACATCTCTTGAATGTTCCCACAGACTTGGGGCAGTTGGACTAATCCACAACAGAATGATGGATATATCACACTGCACATATAAGTTTATCACAGGCAAATGTCATCAATGGTGGCAATCGCTAAACTTGAGCCGGCAAAACAACAAATTAGGCTGTTTGACTATTTATTTGGGCTCAGTCTGGTCGATTTGACTCAAAACTGATGTGAACTCTGCAAATACTAGAGCTAATCGAAATTATGAGGAGATCGGACTCCAAATTGTTTTTCCACTTTTTCTAGGGAAAAATTACACTTAGGCATGCAGCTAAGCCTTAGACTAAGAGTAGGCCAGCTTAGGTTAGCCTAGATTAAACGTATACTCAAGGTATACCCAAGGTATACCCAACGTATACAGTGATATGCATGAATGTGGTTTCTAGAATCTAAAGCCTAGGCTTAGACTTCGAAATTAGGCTCCGAAATACCAACTTTATCTCCTTCAAATTCCATCTTCCTTTTCAGTGCTACAAAATGAGCCAAAGAGCTAGCCAATCATTCTGGCAAAAGCCGAAATGTGTGCTGTGTATGGACTCCAGTCCACCAATGCTCACCATCACACTCATACGCAAAGAGGAAGGTGAACACATTCAATACAAACGTAAATTCACCATCCTACAAAGCTATGGTCATTCCCCTTGTTCCTGCACAGCCAGCACGGCTAAACTGTTCTATGCTCTTATACAGTCCAACACCAAAGAGAACACCAGAGTGAATGTGATTGAGGAGCAGTTGCAGAGGAAGGAGTTCAGTTGCTATGCTCATGGTTGGTTTTTTATCTGAGACCCAATCTAACAAATCAAAATGTTGACGCCACTCGGTCCAACCCCCTGACCGAGTAGCGCCAAAACGCCGGACAACTTCGCATCAGTCCAATAAAACCTTTGCTGTAGGCTTTGGCAATTGGTTGCCATTTGTGGATTCGGACGATCCAATCCCAGCTGAATTGGCTTCGTTGAGACACCCATTGAGTTCAGCTGATGGGTCCAAGAAGTGGAGGTTGCATTTGGACATGCGTGGGTTCGCCCCTGAGAATGTGAACATATCAATTGTGGACAAGAACTCGGCTCCCATTCTTAAGGTTGAGATGCGCCACATGGTCGATGGAGCCAACTATGGATATTTTCGCAAAATCGATATTCCTGCAGGAGTCAATTTGTCAAGTAGCTTTAAGAGCAGTTGCTTGTAAATTTGCTTACATATACAAATTTTTAGAACTAAAGTGTCGCAAAGAAAATGGAGTTCTGAATGTAGAAGCGCCTTTTAAACCACTGCCGCCAGCCTGTTGGCGTTGAGAGCATTTGTGGCGCTAGGTAAATTTGTCTGCAGTAAATTCATCCGCATATTGGCATTCTGTTTTAACACTCATGCATGTCAGTAGAAATTTGTCTTGAAAGGAATCCAGACAAATTCAGGTGTTTATTCACATTTAGCTCAACTATATCCCTACCATACCAAGTGGATGTCCAATTTTTTTTCTTAATTTCACGCTTTGAAAACCTATTTTCTGTACTACTTAGAGCATTATTTTTTACCGCAGATGAATTTACCACCGCCCAGCATTCGTCCAGCATGGATTATGATTAAGTTCAGTTGCTATCATCTTAAGATTACAAATCTTGCATATTTATTTCATTTTTGGATAAAGTTAAATTACCCTGTTACTTCTACAATGTGCTCCTCTCTGTGCTGTTCTATGTATTCAGATAAATAGAGAGTTGTTTGTCTAGTTGTCTGGCAGTGCCTCTACCCCTTAGAAGTCGACTTTATCTTCAGAAATGTGTGATCCAATCTTTCTAGTTGGCTGTTGCTTCTCCTAGTGCTTCGAATCCCAATGACGAAGAATCGACGTTTTGTAATTGGATAGACGCTAAAACATTTGTAAAACCATGCACAAAAAAGGGTAGAAACCCAACATAATAATCATGATTTTGAGCTTAGAAGCAGCAACTTCTTGAGTTCTAGTTATATGTGCACCACCTTTGGAGGCAGTGCTTTACAAAATTTGGGATTCTGCCGCTATGATGTTATTATCTGGGCAGGAACATTCAAGTACCTCAAACTTGGGTAATTAAACCAAAGAAGTGGGCTCACTTTCCTCCTTTCTTTGAGAAACAAGGCAATAAAGAGCTGGTGTGCGCCTTCTCTTAAAAGACAACCAAGGGCTAGAGAGCAGAGAAGTAAACAGAAGGAATAGCACGTCCTCCACTCCTTGTGTCTGTCCTTGGTTATTATCCACTTTCTCACTCACACAAACATATTTGTTAACAGAGAATTACAAAGAAGGAGTGAGGTGGCGCATATAGAGAAGAGAGGTTAGACAAACAGGCGAAAGAAGCCACAAACCAGCGCATAATTCAAGGCTTCTGATTATTAATGAACCCTCAGAGTCTCTTGATCTGGTTTTATACCAAGTATCACAAGGTACTAGTGGTGCTCCTGACCTATCCTCTTTGAGGAAAGTGTCTATGGACACACCTTAGTTTTTGGAACACGCCTCCGGGGTCTATCCGGAGGCTTATTCAATAAATTTGCCAAATAAGTATTTTTGGGGAGGGGGATATAAACGATGGGGGGAAGGGGTATAAAACAGTAGCACCAAATTTTTGGTTTTTTTTATTCTAACTTATAATAAAAAGACCGTCTTATATATTTTTTTATTTCCTGTTAAGCTTTTTGAGTTCTTTTCTTTTTAAAAAAACTGAATGAATATCGGTTTGTTGACTCAGGTTGAAAGTTTAGACTTCTGAATGAGCTTATATATGAGCCAGGGTTCTACCCAAAATATTATTAAGAGAAAAAATTCTTTTATCCTATGCAATAAGTGTGGCATATGAAAAGATTTTTTATATTTTGCCATTTTATGAACTCTCCGCATTATTTTTACCTTCTCTTTATTTTCACCTTGTTCACGCTACAAGACAAAGCTCAAGCGCAATGCCCTAAAGATTTTACTGCTATTGCAGGTTTGTAAAATTACTTTTATTAACATTTTAGGCTAGTTTTTTTTTAACTTTTGAATTATCGTATTTCCTGTGATAAGCGTCCCGCGGTCGGTGGTCAACCACCCGACAATTGGCTACTGACACCATACTCAAAAATGTAGCTGAGATTCAGGGCTATATTTTTGAGTATGGTATCACTACTCAATTAATAGGTGATTGAGCCGTGAAAAATGGTTGACCACCGACCGTGGTGACGAGAGAGGGGGGAGGATTATTAGAGGTTATACGGTATGCCGTTTACGCTCCCCCTTTTCTCTAGCACAATGATTAATAATATACTAACAAAGTTGGTTAAAAAACAAACCTTATGCTCAAAAACATCTTCTCCTGAGCTTTTTTGCCTTGATCCTACTAAATTTAGCTGTTTCGATAAGTCGGCCCCTGTAAGTAAGTTCTAGGAGGTGCTGGCTTAACGAATATTTGCTTTTCTTTATACCACTCTTCTTTTAGTCTGCCTAAATAATGGTCGTCTTTGTGCCATCAATTCAATGTGCATCAACAACATTTGCTGTAAGGTGCAATTTACTTTTCCTAATGATAAAAATGTTTAAAAAAAAAAGGTCTAAATGTGGGCAGCTTGAATGTGACTGTGGCTCCTTTGGTGTGCAGGAATCGCTTGGTGTTGTGCGACTCATTCAAGCAGTTGTGCACTTCACCCGTTTATGGCACATGTATGAAATATCACTGCTCACAGGTTGGTCATAACTACAGTTCATATGCAATTTTTTTTTCTTTTGAGACTTGTGGTGTTTGTACTTCGGCCGCTACTTCAACCCGTACTTCTCCCTCAACTCTCACTACTCTGACCACTCCCACTAATTTGACAAGAGCTACCGTTCCCACTCCCACTAATTTGACCAGAGCTACCGTTCCCACTCTAGTGATAACAACTACTACGACGACTACACCTATTACTGTTGCCACCAATAGAACTGCATAAGACGGAGCATTAAACCATGTGTTTTGATGTGAAAAAAATTTTTACTAATATACCTAATAGAACCACACCCCCCTAATAGGGATTGATACCCCTAATAGAGGGTGTGGTTCTATTAGACTTGGTTCCCCCCCACCCCTTTTTCGCATTTTTTCTATCTAAGATCTGTGTAAACTTGTTTATTGGATTTCAATATATTTATAGACATTTACTGCAAATCATTCATCAACACAGAAGCATTACAGTACAAACAACCGCAAAAGAAAGTATCCAGTAGTTTGTTTTCACTATCCAGTCGTTATTAGATGGTTTCTCAGAAGGTTCCGGCTCTATCCAGTCCATCCTGTCGTAGTAGCTCACCAACAAGTCGAGAATTACTCCATTGGACCAGCCAAAACCGTCTTGCACTTGATACTCTCCTCCAGAGCCTGGATTCTTAAACTCTCCCACCACATTGTACTAAATCCATACAAATAGTTATACTCTATAAGTAAGCATAGAGGGATCACCTTTTCCCACATTGAATTAGTGTGCCTGTAAACTTGGTAATTGCCGAAAACCCATTTCTTAGCCAGCCTATAACCCTCCTCCTGCATCCTCGGATTGGTTGACTTTCTCAGGCCTTCAATGATGATGTGGTTAAGAGGACTCCAACCATTGGGAAAGTCCCACTGCTCTCCACTATTTTTCACCATAGAAGTGGGCACCCCACCAGGAAAGTCGAACACTCCAGCATCATTCATTAGTTGGAAGAGTCGTTCAGACTTGCTTTGATCAAACTTGTTGTAACAGTCGGTAAACAGGGGCATAGCGATTGAGGGGTAGAACTGGGTGTTGTGCGCTTGAGTACGTCGATTAAAGTCGTGCCATGCACCTGTTGTTTCATTGTAAAAGAGCATGTCCACCATGATCTGCATGTCTGACTGCCGCCTGCGGTAGTGCTCTGAGCGCGATCTATTGCCTAAAAATTGGTAGATCTAGAACAAGTGAAACGACTGTTTTTTTTTTTACGTGTTTTGCATTCTTTATAAACAATTTGGATACGCCTGTGGAGTAGCGGACAAACTATTTAGAACAACCATATTCAAAAGCTTTATTAAACACTAATACTAGCATAGCCCTTCGAAGCAATAACGTCGATAGAAGGAGCAGGCATAAAATCTACCAACCTCATAAGAACATCCTGATTAATCACGTTTTTCGGCGAATCCAATATATGGCGTCCTAAAGGTCAAAGCCAAATTCCATCTTTGTATCAACAGCAGCAATTCGCTTGGCAGTAGAAATCGACGGTAGAACCGGCTTGAAGGGCTAGAGATGAGCACACAGACATCTGCGAGATGAATCCGAGCATGGAACGGGATTATGCTAGAGATTGGTCGTCGATGGTCAAAGAGAAATTTGCTGTTAATTGCCTTGAAAAATGCTCTTTCTTTTGCGGCCTTCAATGTTCAGCTTCCGCAGAGAGTTCTGAATTGTTGTCTGGTTAAGATGGGACCGTTCAGCATCAAAATGTTGTCTTTGTTGTCAAATTACGTGGTCTCATCGCTTCATTCGACCCACCTCAGCCCGACTGTCGTGTAGCCGGCAGTTCATTCATCGAAACGCTTTAGAATGAGATCCAAGGCTACACACTGAACAAAAAAATTAGAAAAACTTGTTGTAAAACAGCCGAGATAATCAAGTTTAAGCAATTGAAAGAGATAAATGAGTACCGTATTTACTCTATTAAGCGGGCATGCCCTCCTATTTTTCGACCCTTTGCTAGGGCGCCCGCTTATTAGAGGGTGATTTTTAACAAAAAAGATACCTAATCTAATAAAAAGACTTGAGAGAATATTAAAGTTCCAGCACATAAATGAATTCAAGTCGACAGGCACAATATTGATGGTCTCGATGGTGGATAAGTTGTTGCCATCTCTGATCCATCTGGTACTAAAGTCCCATCCACTCTCTGCTGCACTTGCCATACTCTACGAACCAAGTTTTGTATTTGTTTAATGCTATGTAAATGTACTGCTAACCTGGTAGAAGAATTTTTTTTCATGATTAGTTATGTTGATAGAGGAAGCCATGTCTTCTTTGAAAGACTCTGGTCGTGGGACATTGCTCTCGGCGTAATATCTATAAGCGTGGTATGACTCTCCCGTGTTCGGGTCTCTCACGGTCACATTCCTGCGAGCATCCCAAAACTCAATCTCTTGTTCCAGAGTAGGCAGCATTTCCTTGAGGAAGTCATTGTCTTTCACTCTAGTATGGTTGCTCTCATAGTATTCATAGACCATTGCTGTTAGCTAAAAACAATTCTCAAAACAGAACATGTATTGAGTGGAGGTGGCTAGAAGGCACAAAAATGTCTGCCTATGCCTGCCCACACCTGCCACACATAGGCTCAAGTAGATATGAATTTGCCTCTGTTTACATAACCAAAACGACCTGGAAGTGTAGGAAATCCAGTCAAAATGGCTCTTTACGAAACTATCTAATCTTTGCGAAAATACCACATGCTCTTACTAGAAGCTAAGTAAATATATTCATTACCAGAGGCGGCTGACTCCTTCTAAATGAAAAAAAAGAATTAGTTTTTTAAAATTTTGACAAAAGCTACCGTAAGTAGTATACTCGGCCTCCATTCGGAACAAAGCCAAACCTTTAACTTGTTAAATCAATAGATTCCAAAGTTTTTTTTGATTTATTTGCCGTATAACCTCTATTAATCCTCCCCCCTCTCTCGTCACCGCGGTCGGTGGTCAACCATTTTTCACGGCTCAACCACCCGACAATTGGGTGCTTACATCATACTCAAAAATATAGCCCTGAATCTCAGCTACATTTTTGAGTATGGTGTCAGTAGCCAATTGTCGGGTGGTTGAGCCGTAAAAAATGGTTGACCACCGACCGTGGTGACCAGAGAGCGGGAAGGACTAATAGAGGTTACACGGTGCTTTTGGCTAACAAGAAGGCTACAGGTCTCTCTAATTCTTTATCCAGTGCTTGTTTTTTTTTTCTGCTTTCACTTTTCACTCACTTTCTCACTGTTTTTTAGGAGAGAAACATGTAAAAAGTTGGTAAGAAAAAATATCGCATGGCAGAGACAAAAATCTAGCAAAAGGAGCGAAAAAGGTCAGATCTTCTTACTGTACAAATTTAATCTGAGAGGCCTGACTTACTGCTCGGTTTTATAGAGTGAAATTGTATCAAACCTCTCAATCATGAGTGCTAAATTTCGCATCATTCGTTTCGCTGTCTCGTACATGTGTGAAGCCATCAAGCCTAAGCAGGCAAACTATTACTGAAACAGGAGAAAGGCATATTTTGACGTCAATTTGTAAGCCTAAACCATAGAAAGACTAGACATTTCTACTGTTTAGGTCTCATTCTCAATGTCCTCGCTTTTGTATTGATTAAACGCTATGATCCTCTTTCGTCTCAGGCTTGACAAAAAAAAAACAAGGACTGTTCACAAAATCGACTGTATTATATCAAAAAAAAATTCTCAAACCTTTAATAATCCAATAGGCATCCCAGTAGTAGAATTCACGAAATCTTCCGCCTGGAGCAATAAACTCATGGGGCATATATATCAAAGAGTATCGTTCCACTTGGTTGGCTATTTCAGGATGCACCTGAAGCATCATGCACCGTATTTCCTCTAACAAACACCCCCCCCCCCTAATTCAAAATCATTTTTTTGGCACTACTTTTTTGGGACGACTCTCAGGCAAGTCACCACGCAAAATTGTAGCTGAAGCAATAAACTACAATTTAAGTGGTAACTTGCCTAAGATTGTCAATTATTTTTTGAATTAGGAAGGGAGGGACGGGGTATTTATTAGAAGAAATACGGTATTCTGATAAGAACATTTGACATGTTAACAAAATACCCTTTTGCAAAGTGTTTTCCAGATGCGATTTAGGTTAAGAGCCCAGTCTCTCATGAATGGATTCTGTATGCTCATTAGTTTGTCAGGATATTCGGTCCAATCTGAGGGTGTGCAGTTGATGACTGGAAACAAGTTTAGTCCTTAACATAGTGATAGCAAATAATGAATTAGAAATTCTACGTTCACTGCCTGCCTCCAAAAAGTGGTCTTTGAGAAAAAGGCTCAGCTCATTGGGATCTATGTCTTGGGGGTGTACATTTTTCCCAAACTGCTGGTCAAAAGCTTGTTGAGTATAATCTCAAAAAATTTAACAAATTACGACACTAATTGCTTAGAGAAAGGTACTGATCTAGTGAGACCTCTAAATTGTCAAAATTTATTTCCCACATCCACATTTTGACTAATTCTCCACCTTCTCCAAATATTTATGGCATCAAACATGCCCAATTTTTGCTTTATCTGCAGACACTTCAGCAGAACACGAAATACAGGCCATCATGGTTGATAAGCTTGATAAGCTCGTTGAGATCTTCGATTCCCACCCTGTAGATCCATCCACAGAAAAAAGAAATGGCTTGGAGTCAAGTCAGGCAATAAATAAAACAAATTTGGACTTTGGATCTCAACTACATCAGTTCTGACAAAACCTTGAGATGCTTACTTGGACTTTTCTTCAAAGGCATGTCTACAAAGTTTTTGGAGTCTTTAAAGAGTGCATGGTAGTTAACTTAAATAAGGGTTTTACATAAATAAACATAGGAGCCCCACCTGCTTCAAGAATAGTGCCATAGCAGTAGATGAACCTGAAGCAGTGCTTGGCACAAGTTTTGGGCTCTACTCGAGTTCTTCAACCGCTAGTTCTCGACCGGTAAGTTCTTCAGCCACTTGTTGGAGAATTCTTTAGACATTTTGGTCACACTAATTGTGTCGAGCAACTACCCGGTTGAAGAACAACTGGTTGAAGAAATTTCCCATTTTTCAATAGGTAGATAACAACTCAGTTGAAGAATTGACCAGTTGAAGAGCTTACCGGTTGAAGAGCTTACCGGTTGAGAACTTTCTAGTCGAGAAAAGGGTCGAAGAACTCGGGTAGAGCCAATTTTTGCAAATAATATTTTGACTGTAAAAATCTGAATATTTTAGAGCCCTCCTCAGACTCCCGCGTAACATGACTCGCGAGTCAGTTTCGATTTAGAGAGCGAAATCTTGTGTCAACCTAGCTTCTTGCACCACTTTCAAACATTTTTTTTATTTGTTATAAAAGTTTATTATTTTTGAAAGAGCACATAATTTTCTCTTGTTCTTTTTAATGACGCTATATTGATAAGGCGAACGGAAAACAACATCTATGATTCGTTGTTTTAAAAAATTGTTATCATTCCCGACCAATTTAATAATTCAAAAGCACATACACAAAGTTAATTCGTTTTTTTTTGGGCGAGGAAACTTTTTGGAATATTCACACCATTAAAAACAAGATAACACACCTAAAAAAGTGACATGAAGTGTCGAAAATAAAAAGGTATGAAAAAATTATTGGATAGAAATAAAGGCTATGCTCAAAAGCTTAACTTTTTAAGCAAGTCAGCTGATACTGCATTAGAAAGAGCAGATCCAGGGCTACACACTGGGGGAAAAAATAGATAAACTTGTTGTAAAACAGCCGAGATAATCAGACTAACAGGGGGGAAACTATATACAGCCCATAGGTTATCGGGCGAAAATTTTTGGCAAACTACTTCTGAAAATTCCCATGTTTATGATTAAAGACAAAGGCATCAAACAGCCTTCTGGGTACAAGGGATGAAAGGTTATATGAGTGACAGATTAAGTTATGTCTAGGAGTGATACTAGAAGTACTTTGCCAAAAATTTGAAGTGGCCGATTGATATATAGCCCATAGGTATCCAAATCCCTATCACTGACAATCCTTGAGCTCTAATAAGCATCCCGAGTTGTCGTGGGGTTTAATAATTTAGCCCAATGAGTGTATTTGTACAGCAAAACAGACAGACTTACGCGTTCTGTACATGCTGACTTTCATCACACATGTGAGAAGAATCGACCTCTTCGTACAGACTGATGCCTCCACTGTATATGGGCGTCCATTTCTCTTTCCTTACTGCCGATATTAAGTTAATTGATAAACACATAGACAAGAAGGTTAGAACAGTGTACATCATAAAAATTATAAAAAATGTTGAAGCCATCAGACTAAACCATTACCTCAATGGAATTTAAGCAAAAAATATGAGGCATTTCTAATAAAAAAGGCAAAGAAAAATTGTTATAGCGATGACTGCACATGATGGCGGCAATTCACATATACAAAAGGTCTTCTTTTTCTATTTTATGTCTTTTGCTGTGTTGATAACCCACTGGTTATACCAGCATTGTAAGTAGTAGTACAGGCCTCTGCTTCCAGGCAACAAAGATAGGACACCTTTCTGCCCATACCTAGATGATGACAAATGTATCAAAAGTTTGGTTCTACTCGTTAATATCCTCCCCCCCCCCCAGAAATCGACTTTTCCAAAGGTGTTGAAAAACCATTTTATCTCCGCTGGGCAAAAATAGCCTGTCAATTAGGTCTTCCAGATGTCCTTATTTTTAACCAAGTCTGTAAATCAACTGCAAAAGAAAAATATAAAAACATTATCTATTTAATTGACGTATACAGCGGTAGCGCCACATTTTCGATCGAGATACAATAAAAGAACACTAGAATATGTTATTAGAAGGAACACAAACTTAAGTCAGCGAAAGATTGAGCAAATATGTAAATGTTCTTCTTGCTATCCTCTTCAGGCAATTCTTTATATGCTCTCTCAATTATAAGCTGACACTTTTCACTGTCCACTTTCTTTGTGAATGTTAGGTTTTCTTTGGTGAGCCGATTTCGCATCAGCTGCTCACCCAAAAGCGTGGTTTTGGAGCCAGTTATGTAGACAATGTATGGGCTAGTATCAACCGCATTGATAAATCTCTAAAAAATGTTGAAATGAAGCAAAAATCGGCGCTTGTAAAAAATAGCCCCCTCCCGTGTTGTTTTTAAGCCAGCTTCAACCTTTCAAAGTTGTTTTTATGAGCTGTAACAAGTTTAAAGTTGTTTTCCACGGTTTTTTAAATACCAATGCTTAGGAAGACGACTGAATTTTCATACAAATCATCACTCATAAGAAAGTAATACAGTCACACCTCGACTTAACGGCCGCCCATTTAACGGTCTTATAGTGCTGATCCCAGGGGGGGGGCGTTGGTTTGACTGCACTGAAAGATAAAAATTGGCAAAAATTGCGCTGAATAGATCAAAAGAATTGGAAAAAAGAAACAAATGCAACCTGTTTCAATCCTTGCTTCAAGTGATTTATCGCCGTCAGTGGTATCCAATTGTCCAGTGTCAGCCTTCGTTTCTCTTTCACACCGCTTTTTCTGCCAACTCCATGCAACCAGTCCAACAATTTGAACATTTTCATGTGTTCACACAAACTCATTTTTGCTCCTTTGGGGCTTGGCAGGCTGTAGATCTGTAACTCGGAGCAATTTCGAATGGTGGGAAGGGAGAAGAAGCAGTCCCGAATGGGGCAGAAAAGCTTGTCCAGACTCTCAATGCAAATCACCTCAGCATGAACGACATCTCGAAAGAGTTCATAAAAAAGGTTGATTTGCTCTTCTTCAACATATTTGTCCAGTGTTTCACAAAAAGTAAAAATAGCTAAGCTGTGTTTGAACACATGTTTGGAAGACTCTAGAGTCTGGACCACATCATTGCTGAGATAGCCCCTTTCAAGTCTGTGGTCACCAAAAAATTGAACAGTTGCAAAACGCAAATAAAGTGGCAGCTTGGAATAGGAAGCCACTTTGATGTGGACAAACACTTCCGAGCAAATCTGAATAATGACAAAATCTCCACTGAAACAGCACTCTTTTTGGATAATGTGATAAGGAGCTAGCTGGAAATTCCTCTCGCAAATTGATTTGAACACGTAGCTAACAGACTCAAGCTTGACTAGTTGAGCACGAGATAGGAAGCTGAAGACTTCGGAATAAATTTTGCGAGGCAAAAAAATTTTCTTTGCAAATTCTTCTCTCATCTATTAAGATGGTGTTTTCTTACAATTTATATAATCAATTCATAAAAGTTATACATTTTTAAAGCCACAGTAAGTGTAAATACTTGAATATTATCAAAAAAGATTAAAAAAGACCACCAGTTTATAATTTGATAAAAAATTGAGTGGTATAGCAAAATTTGGCGCAACTAGAATAAATTATTTATTTCAACAGTTAAAATTAAAAAATTTAATTTGCGAAACATGTTTAGCAAGAGCTGTGAAAATGATTAACTTTTTTATATCAAATGTTTGGTCACTACAACCAGCTTCACTGTGCTCAAGAGTCCAATGATGCAAAAATCGACTTTGACAAAGCCAGCCGCATTAAAAGCCCTGCTGCGTTCCACCAAGAGCTTACAATCCTCAGGCATCTCACCATCAAACTCCAAAGCTTGTTGACTAAAAATGGCCGGAGTTTATTATGAAGTCTTCCCGAAAATAGGGGGATATGAAATTCGACGTTACTGTAGTCAACTCCTATTTTTAATTTAAAAAAAAACTCTTCTCAAGCCTAAGCCTAAGGTAACCCAGCCTAACTGACACCCTCTTTAGCTTAAACATACAGTCGAAGCTCGATTTAACGGACGACCAATAAGTTGGATCCACAGCTGGGTCTGACCATTTCTTTTCCTCAATTTTTGACATCTTTTGCCCATTTTGATGTTGATGTCTCTAAGGCAAAAAATCGTAAGGATTTTGAATTTGCCTGTCGTTTTTACACAACTCAACTATTTTGCCTTTAAAAAATCAAACTCTCGATATAACGGACGTCTTTTTAGAAAGTGAGAAACCTTTAAATCAAGAGTTAGCTTTTTCGAAAACAATGATGTGGCCTGTTTAAAAAAGACTGGCAATTCAAAATCCTTGCAATTTTTCGCCTTAGAGACATCAGCATCAAAATTTGCAAAAGATGTCAAAAATTGAGGAAAAGCCAGCTGTGTATCCAACTTTTTGGGGTGATCGTTAAATCGATAGGCTTTTAAAATAAATGAACACTTTTTTGTGCTTCTCACCCGAAATTACACATAAAATGTGGATTATAAAGAGTTTTAAAAGAAATTAAAAATAGGGGGATACTACAGCAGCGTCTTTACACAAATACACACCAAGTTAGTGCTTTCTTAAAAACTCACTGTTGCAGATAAATCTGAACAAGTTTGAGAATCACGTAGAAGGCCTTGTCTCCACACGCTTTTTTGACCACATGCTCGATAGAATTTAGTTGACTGTCTGTCACACTCAAACGTAATCACTTATTTTATCGTGCTCAGGAAGATGGGAAGCAAACCTGCAAGCACCCAACTTCGGAGCAATAGTCACCGCTGCCGGCACGGCTGTCTTTTCCTTGTGCTCTTTGACACTAGTAAGCCTTGAATTTTATTTTTATTCATAATTTTTGAGTTTGTGAAAGGAGCTTGCCCGTTATAGCAAGCGTAAGATCCTTCAACGGCACCTATAGTAAAATAAGATATAAAGAGCTCTAGACTCTACACATAAATATAAATAGTGTAGAATATTTGTATAGCATAGCATATAGAAATGGTAGGTCGACCAACCCTCAAGTTCATCGCAATAGATCTCCCAGAGTGTCACGAACAAGGAATCTCTTATGCGTCCCAAATTAACCGCTTCCTCATTTGGTGTCTTTTCTATAAAAAAAAAACAAATTATGGAGTGGAACTTTGCTATGCAGATAGCTAAACCAACAGTTTCAGTAAACCGACACCTTTTGGGTTGGTAGTCAGTGGTTAGGCAGTCAAAGTGCATACAATAAGACCTGGGGTGGCCAACACCATGTGTTGGTATAGCGTAATTCGATTTTATAAACAAAAACAAGGGAAAATTGACTTAAGCTGTTTGCAGAGTAGTTTTCTTCAAGACAATTCACGAGGTCTTTCAAGACCCTGAAGTTTGCTAAAAGTAGGTTTTGGTGAAGCTTAGAAACTGACTTGCACTGGTGCTTTGGATTAGACTTGTCATTGTTATTTTTGAACTAAATTAAGCAACTACTTCACTCTTCAGAAGTGATGGCTTAGCCCTACCGCAGAAGCTGAAGCACTGCAAGTGGTTGAACCCAAATCTAGATTTAAATGCTGAATTTGAAAAGAAGTCAAAGTTTGTTCGAATGGGGGAGGAAACGCCCAGTCATTGGACATTTGACCATGGCTTTGAGGATGTAAGACAGGCAACAAGACAGGTGTTCCATTCCCACCATGTGGACTATAATTTTGTTTTAAATTTTTCGTTTACTGCATTCTTTTTAATAGAACCACACCCCCCTAATTCAAAATGACTCAAATTGGCCAAAAACACAATGCCAAAAAAAGGATTTTGAATTGCGTAGTTCTATATATTGAGAATGCTGCATATACAAACAAAAATCAGGTACATTTGTGCGGATGTAAATCTGATCAAACCAACAGCTAGAAGGAGGGTAGTCAGCATGCTTTAGTGAACAGATAAGTATTAACAATTTTTCGACAATATTGGCTGCTAACAGAAGTAATGTGTGAAATATATGAATATACGATAATATATTTTTCGGAAATTTTCTCATAGACAAATTACTCACAAAACCAGAAATTGATTTTGCCAAACTGAGGAAAAAGATGATAGCTACAAATGTCCTGTGAATCACTACGTATCCTCTACACATTAGTAAAATAGAGTAGACTTGTGAAATTCTCCGGAGAAATACTTTCTGAATATTTCCCCGAAGAATTTCACAACTCCAGTATATTATATGAAGCTCAATTAAGGTTGTTAAAAAATTTTGGTAATAATTAGACACAAAGAGAAGGACGTGCTATTCCTTCTGTTCACTTCTCTACTCTCTAGCCCTTGGTTGTCTTTTAAGAGAAGGCGCACACCAGCTCTTTATTGCCTTGTTTCTCAAAGAAAGGAGGAAAGCGAGCCCACTTCTTTGGTTTAATTACCCAAGTTTGAGGTACTTGAATGTTCCTGCCCAGATAATAACATCATAGCGGCAGAATTGCAAATTTTGGAAAGCACTGCCTCCAAAGGTGGTGCACATATAACTAGAGCTCAAGAAATTACAAACATTGCAGGGCAGTGCATTAAAATACATTTATCACAGTGTGGATACTCTATCAGGGTTTTTCAAAGAAGGCAAAGATGAGTTACTTTCACAATGTGCTCCTCTCTATGCTCTTCTATGTATTCAAATGAGGAGAGAGTGTTGTATGTCTAGTTGTCTGGCAATGCCTCCAACCCATCAGTTTGTAGACCCCCTAGCTGCATATATGCCATGTGCCAATGCCTCATAAACTTACCTGGCTGGGAGTTCGAGGTGATCACCAAGACCTCGGCTCTATGGTGAGGCTTGCCCATTGCACTTGAGGCGCAGGCTGACCTGTATGGCGGCTCCAAACTGGGGTAGGCCAACAGCTAAATTTTTGCGTGTGTGGGACGGCGTTCGCGCCTTCCACTTATATTCCTTCTCCTAAAACTTTAATTTTTGCAAGTAGGCTATCTTTGATTCAAATGTTGAAGAGTTTATTGATATTAATAACATAATCAAAAGCTATAAACACTTCTTTTTCTAAAAAAGTGTGTTAAAAATAATAATTTATGAATGAAGCTAAACAAAGCAACCAATTATCCTTAGTTAGTATAGGACTTAAGGCACAATGCAAGAAATTAGCCTTTTATTGATCGCGCAGGAGCTGTAGAAACTGTTGAAGAAGATGTAGTCGGTCCGTCTCATTGTTTTGGAGGATGGTTCAAGCACTCACATGTCGACTTGTCCATGTTGTATGCGGCGGGCATAGCATAGATCATTTCCACACACTTTTTCTCATTTTCAGCATTCTGTGACACAAACTCTTCGGGATAGTAGTTAGGCTGGAAGTATGGAATATGCCCTCCATAAGTGGCTGGAGCGCATTTGCAGGGTTGTTTTTTCCACGTGGATGACCAGTCAGGCTGGTAGCTAACATTATGTGGTATCTGGTCCAGCTTTTGAGGCATGCCTTTGCAGCTTAGCAAAGACTCATTGCCTGTGCTTACTCCATAATACTCTGTAAACCATTTGAAGGCGCGGATCCGTCTGTTTTCGCCTCCTCCGCCTGGAGATTTAGCATCTTCTCCATTGCATTCATTGTTGATCACTAGACTTGTGGGCCCTAAAATAGGGCCAGAGTAGCCAGCGGCTTGGTTGACAGAACCAGCAACCCAACGACCTGGACAAAAATGAGGTTTAAACAAGTGCAGATAATAGACTTGCCTAGAATGATGTCGTGCATGGCTGGCTTAGGAGGTTGGGGAGTCATGTAAAACCATAGAGAAGCTAGCAGAGCTAGTGGTGGATTTGTTTTAGTCATTACAAGGTTGGGATTGGTCAGCAGGTCGACACTTATCTAAATTTGCTTAAGTTGATATATCGTGAGACTATCAAACACATGCATTTTGAGTAGCAAGCCAGTCTTGGAATTGACCGTAGTTGTAGTTGTATGATATCTGAATTTGTCAAACTTCAATTACCGTATTCTCTCTAATAGAAGCACACCCTCGATCGAACTTCAACACATTAAAAATAGCCAAACAATGGAAAAAAACAGGAAAATGAGGGTATTTCCAACAGTCCAAAAGAACCTTATTACTAAAAATATTGCTTGCCTGAATTGCGCCTCTACCAAAGTAGCAGCTTTTGAAATTGTCTCCTGAAGTTTCATTACCACAAGGGTAGAACTCAGAAGGAGAGCAGTACCTGGAAAGAGTCTGGCTTCTTATCCTTTATCCGTGACACAATTTTTGTACTTTATTGGGCTATATCATAAACAAACAGGTTATCATGTTTCGATTGCCTACCTCCCTCCAGACGAACATTCATCGCCGTCTTTTGGCTGATACCCTGGCGACTTAGAATTTAAAAGTCCTGACACTGGTCCTCCCTCAAACCAATTGAATAGGCCACCTCGGTAGAAGCAAGCATCTGCTTCGCTTTCAGATTTCCCACTAAAATTGACTACATTGGTGAAACTATTTATATATTTGAAGACTTGCCGACCCGCTATATAAAGAAATGTCGTTCATGCCGGTTTCTTGAATAGCATGAGCAAAGAAAGCTGACACATCTCTTCTTGTGTTCTCTGTATTGCTCAACCCGTTATTAGGGCTTGTTGTGCCGAAACCGGGGAAATATCTAGCAGCAATCACAAAACTTTCGTAGGAATATGGAAAGCAGCTATTAGGGCCCCAGCCAATATTCGCATAAGGAAAAAGATCCTTAAAATTATATTTTTTTCATTTATCTATATCTATATAGTACCAAAAAGATTTTGGACAGTCACTCCTTGTGCTAAAATGTCTTGTTAACTTTGAATCCGTTAAGGTCAGGTCAACTCAAACTCCGCATTCCAAAATATGACCATTTTGCATAGGCCATTCAAATAATTTACCACTTATGAACTTTTATCATAGCTGCGTACCCAGAATTCTAAATTCTGGCTCTCTTCTCTGTCTTTGCTGTCGTTTTGCCCGGGTAATCTTCTCTTTTGTTCATTTAATATCAGCTTAGAGGACCAAGCAAGTTTTTAAAGTATGAAATCAGCACAAACAGTTGGATTAACCTCAAAATTTTACCTCGAACATTTGTTTGGTAAACCAGTGCTCCAGGCCTGATTTAGGTCGGTTGTTAGGGTCCGAAGGTTTTTGACAAGAAGCTGGAGGACCAGTTCCATACTTGGTTGCAGCTGGACAATTTGTGGTAGCAAATAAGACAGCTTCATAGAAGGGTCCTTTGACCTCCTCAGTGTCGTCCACAATTATTGTTGGAACTTTTGCGGAAGCAGAGGCTGAGAGAACATTGTTGCTCTCAGAACAAAAAGCTGATCTAGGCAACCAAAGAAATAGGGTGAGGTGTAAAGTTAAGAGTATGCAGAAGTGCATTGAAAGGTTTACAGCAAATATATCCAACCTAAAAGTTTGTTATTGATCAATACTATTAGATAGAATAGTGTCTACCTTATCTAGCACACTACCTTTCATTTACCACAAACATAGAGAGATAGAACCTTGCAACTAAACAAAAATAAACAAACAAAATTTTTTAGCTCTATACCTTTAGGTGTTGACAGGTTTTATGAAAAGGTATTTCAGACTGGTGATAGCTTGTTAGAAAGCTGACAGATATGGCTTGAAATTATAATATTAAATTATTTGAAATCTGAAAGAAAATACAAGGAAACAAAGCAAAAAAACTGACCCTATTTAGAGGGGCAGGAAACTTGCTTGTCACAGCACTTTCGCAATTTAAATTCCCGCGGGACCACTAAAGGCATAGGGTAGGTTTTCCCTCAGGCTTAGGCCTTTTTTGGTCCCTATGAGAACCCTTTTCGTACCCTGTAGTAAAAACAAAAGCAAATAGGGATACTAGCTGAAGAAAAGTAAGCGATGTCTTCTGGATACAAAGTCTAGTCAGAGTTTGGAAATACTGAAATAAAAACCTTTCTTCACATTAACCAACTTTGTGTTGATGTATTTATAGTGCTGTAAGTCGAAGAATGTGCAGGTAAAGTCTGAGAGTTCAATCAAAGAAGTGCACCTACGGCTGTAAACAAATATCACTAATATTTGCTACCTTGATTAAGATCTGTTTAACTGGCATTATTGTTGTTGACTGCCGACAGACTTAAATCAGATAATTAAAAATAGAAGGAGAATATGATCTTTAAAGATCTTTTACTTGAAAATAAATGTCAATAGAAACATTTAGAAATTCAAATGTAAAAATAGAAACATAACAAATGATTTTGATACTGTAACTTTTGTTGTACTATCGGTACCCCTTATATAATTTACCGTATAACCTCGATTAGCCCTCCCTCCCCCTTTCCTCACCACGGTCAGTAGTCACACAACATCTCAAACCGCATCACGAATTTGTCTTGATGGAATACCAGGCGGCCACCCTTCACTTCCAAAGTTAGCTTTAGCATAACATGCGATGGTATTGACAATGAACTTGGTACGGAATAACTAACCAGAAATTTTACGAACAACGAAATAATAATTTCTTGACTGTTTTGATATTCTAACGCCATTATTATTATAATTATTAAGGGTCGTCTTTTTAGTGCGCGAGAAAAAATGTTTACAAGCTTTACATATGACCATTACATTGTCAATTGTGTAAGAACAAATAGCCATAGCTTTTATGCTCCGTTTTGTACTAGCCAGATAAATTTGTTTGAGTAGTGCTACTCAAATTTCAACACAGATTTTTGGACGAGTGTACATCTTGTGCAAGGGCATCAACAAAGGAATCGTTGATAAAGCGCTGCAGAGATGACTAAAAAACACTAAAAGACGTTCTTTGGGATCGCTAAAATTAAAAAAAGTTATTGAGGACAATATGACCTTTGATTCCACCAAAAACAAAAGCATTACTAAAACACGGTGTTTTCTAGCTCGTATATCTGCGTCTTAATGTGGTATCTGAAAAACAAAAAAAATTGGGACGCTACTGGGAAATACAACCCCCAGCCCCCAATCAAAAAGGAGTATAATATAGTAGCTCTGAGGATTGGGGACGCTATATCCTAGTAACTATTATTGGGGGGAGGTATATCCTAGCAGCGCCAAAAATTAAATAAAAGTGATAAATATGACTGGATTGATGGCTGCCCGGAGGAGTGGGAGCCAGATTCTGATTATTTTTAAGTCGGCAACATGATGACTAAAAAGGTTTTTTTTTGGAATCGCAAAAAAATTCCATGCATCTTTTTCTCTAGAGCAAACCAAGGCTTAGCACCGAAGACATACAGGTCTCGTAGTGTAGTGGTCATCACGTGTGCTTTACACGCACAAGGTCGGCGGTTCGATCCCGCCCGGGATCATATTTCTTTTTAATTAGTTTATTTTAAACTAGAGTTGTGAAACGAGAATATTCGTAAGAATATTCTCGAGCAAGTAAAGGGTTCTGCTGAATCTTACGTCAAACACTGCGTAAAATTAGAATGCCAAAGCAAACAAAACCAGTCTTGATTTTAGAGCTACTTCAGTTGAGTGGAAGAGAAGGATGCCGACGAAGAACAAGTTGCTGTCGCCTACTACCAATTTTAACAATAGGCGCTATGTTTCACATGCCGGTTTAGGAAAAAAGTGCACACCACTAGCCAGCTGGTCTTTATCAAGCAGAGACTTATAACAATGCTTTAACTCTAAATTTTTTGATTTGCTTACTATCCTGGCTATTTATTTTTGAAACCTGCTCCTGTACTTTTTTCATTTTATCAATATACCGTAAATTTTTACGCATGTTCTGCGCAATATTATCAATAAAATTCAGAAAATTGCATTTTTCAACAGACGCAAACATAAGTAAAAAAAATCAACCATAGTCTTATAATATTTTTTTATAAATATAGGGTTATCGGTTCGGGTACCCGTTTTCGGATGATTGGAACCGAAACCCTTTTTGGGTTTCTGGCACCGGTCCGGTTTGGATACCTGAAAATTTAGGGTATCGGTTTCGGTTAATAGAGGTTATACGAAAACCTTTCTAAAAAGTGAGCTTGAAAAGACAAAGGAAAAAGTACACGTATGAAACAGACAGATAATAATTTGATAAATCACTTGCACTTTTTTTTCCTAACCTTATTAAGCAATTGAAAGGAACAAGTACACAACTTGATTTTTGGATTACGCAAACACAAAGAGAGAAAATAAAAAAGAGATATTCATACTTTTTGCAAGCATTAACAGTAATTTTCTAAGACGATTGCAAATGTGGTAACCGGCTTTTAAAGTTGCAAATTGATTGGCTAAAATATTTCTGCTGGCATGTTAGCAATATGCCTTTTATTCATTTTGCTTGTAAGTTTTTTCTGTAAAGCGAGGTGTAAACAAAGAAACGACATTTAGCAGAACGCAAAAGCAATTAACCATGATATCCCCGATTTTCACTTCAGTGAAGACCTTTCCCTTTCCGATCAACTGAAAAGGCATTTAGAAGCTAAAGGCCTGCCCAGCAGTTCAAAACACATTATTTCCGAGACTTTTCTTCAAAACTTGGACCATTTCAATGATTCTGATGAGAGAACATGGAAACAGGTTTGTACTTTTTTACTCCCTCTTAGGACGGTATTTGTTCGGTCCTTTCGTTGTCCTAAGTCAGATGGTCGACTATAGAAACTACCAATTAGTTGAGTGGAACCGTAGATCGAAACTTTCAATTAATCGAATCAAACATAGTAGGAAGCAGCCTCCAACCCAAAAGATGGACCACATTCACAAACCTACTTGTTGGATTATTGTTTAAAGTTTACAACATATAAAGAGACGGTAGCATTGTAACTGAATACACCAGACTTTATTTCGACAGTCGGCCAACAGCACAACTATAAGAGGCACAATAGGTTCTAACAAGCACACATACCTTTTAGTTAGTGATGCAAAGAGTCTGCAACACTTCCAATTCGACAGGGTGAAGATCTAACGCTCTAAAAACTGTGCATAATTCTTTTGTTCGTATGTGAATGGCAAAAAAATATTACGTTATGTATTCTCGGAAAACGTCGTAGATTTTTCGCAACGAATCTGTCAACGTCTCATCCAAATAGCGCACATTTGCGTCAAACCCTTGTTTAAAAGACTAAAATTACGTATGTAATGCCATAGAGCATGTAAACTACCTGAAATATCACAAAATTACCTGAACTGATCTAATATGAGCATCAATGGTGATTGAGAGACGAGTTAGCATAACAATTATTGGACGTAAATCTTTTTGAACGACTCCGTATTGGTCCTCAACCAGTGAATTAGAAACCAGACTTGTTAAAGCTACAAATAGTAGTAAATTTTTTTAGGAATTTCGGTAGGCTTACATCGAATAGCAAATGTAGCGCAAAAAGTTTCATATAAGGAAAGCACTGGAGAACCCATCCAGCACATTTTTCGAAAATAGTTAAGAGGGGTCTGTCGTTCAAAGCTCGCAGCAATAACTAAGACAAAAAAGACAAAAATAAATACAAGCCAAAATAAAGTTACTGACCATTCTTGCGTCGATTCAAAGCTGGAGGCACGAAGAAGTCCTCGTTTCCATCCAAAGCAAGCTTACACGAGATTGGAGTTGTATTTGATGAATCTTCCAAGACGTGTGCCGACTGATGATAGCGCTCAGTAGAAAAGTTATCACGCTGTCTCGAATAAGTGGCGCACTCCAACTTGTCATGAACAACATCGATGTATCGACAGCTTGTATTCTTTAACAATGTCCACATTCGAGGATGTCCACCTTAGATAACATTGTAATCGAGACATTTTTAAAGCGCCAGAAATAAACTGACCCGGATAACTAAGACTGTAAAACTGTTTGCGAGATGCTGCACTTTTCGTACAAGCCTCAAATAAAGAATACAAGCAAATCATCTATGAAAAGATAAATGTAATAGAACAAGAAGAAACAATAATTTGAATCACCTCATCGATGCAAGAGGCAACTGAATAGAGATGCCCACAAACTAACGAAGACACTATTGAATAAGCAAGCCAACCAAATATGGATAGACTAAAAAAAAGCATAAATACGTCCATCGTAAAAGGCTTCATTTTACTTTGACCAAGTCCAAATTGGAGCACTAGACGATGTCAGAGAAGCAGCCAAAGATACCATAATGTTGACAACAAAAAAGATTGAAGTAGCCACAACAGACATAACTTCTAAAAAGTAAAATTGAATAAAATTTGTTAACTAACTTGTTCTCCTCAATTTTGCGCTGCAAAGGTGAGGAGCTTTCATGCACCCCGAGTGTTTTCTCCGTCAGGACTCCTGACACAGGAGGATATATACCGCAATTTGTGGGCGGGATTTCAAATTTGAATTTATGGCCTGTCGAATTTAAACATGGTTATACGGGTATCATCTACATGTAGGTCAGATGTGCATCATGGGATAACCTGTTGTTTGTTAGTCTCTTACTTTATCCCTACTCCTATTCCTCATTGCATTTAATTAATCTCTCTCTCTACCCCTATCTTTATTTTTATCCTTGTTAACTACTAAAAAGGAACTGATACATGAACCCTTTAATTTTCTTTACCAGCATTTCTTATCAAATCTTCACAACGACAAAGGCTATGGTGTAAACTTTTTGCGCATTGGTGGGGAAAGTGCCCTGCTGGAAACAGAGCTTCTAGATGACGGCTTCCAAATGATGGTCTGGGCGAAATACTTTGGAGCCTCAGCCTTTGCCTTAGAACATCGATTTTATGGGAAAAGCCAGCCTTTTCAGTAATCATAATCTAATTATTAGTCTAGTTTAAAGGCATAACACTTAAAAAATTTAGAGATTTGTTCCAGCAAAACCTTCAGTACCTGAATGTTGGTCAAGCCTTGGCAGACATAGCTTTCTTTATTGAGTACATCAATGAAAGGAGACAGTTGAGTGAGCCTAAATGGGTTGTTTTTGGAGGTTCCTATTCAGGTAACCAATTTAACACATAAATTTTTGGTGCTACTGTATTATATCCCTCCTCCGCCTTACCTATGAGACGAATTCTTGAGAAAGTGGGAGGGCGGGGACTGCTGCTATAATCCATTAGAGTCATTTTCAAGCACGTCGCAAATCGCATTTCTGTTCTTCAGCAGTAGGGTTGTCGGATACCCGAACCGACAACCCTATTTAGCAGTAAATATTTTGAGTCACTCGCTTGATTTAATTTTTGTAGGAAACTTAGCTGCTTGGTTCCGACAAGAATACCCACAGCTAACAGTAGGCGCAGTGGCGAGCTCCGCACCTGTCCAAGCTACGCTTGATTTCCCTGGTGCATTTAAGTGGTAATACAAAGCGTTTTTGCAAACAATCCTACAATTTAGGGTATCTCCAAGTTGTAGAAAAAGCTTTTCAAAAGTACGGGTCAAAAGAATGTTTGTCTGATATCAAACAGTACTTATTGCAGTCACAAAAGCTCTTGCTTTTTAATAAGTTGGTTTAATTCTCATACAGTTGAACGTCGGTTATCCGGCACCTCTGGGGCCGGCCTTAGGGTGGCGGATAACTGGATCGGTGTCTTCTTCGTCCACATCGAAGGTTTCACTTTCGGCCTGCTGGCTGTTTTTTTTTTGAGGGGTGAATTGAGGGGTGCCGGATAACCAAGGTTCAACTGTGATAAAAAAACATCATTAATTTTTCAACTTCTATATATCTATTTCTTATACCTCTTCAGAAGCTGTGGTGAGGAGCTGACACAAAAAGACACACAACACTTTTTGCATAGTATTTTGGGCTCGCTAGTGATGCCTGTTCAAAGGGATACTCCTTCACATGTTCGCCTAAAATCTGGCTGCTTGGGGATCAGAAAAAGAGTGGAAGAAATACAAAACAATGGTCAGGAGCAATGGAAAAGCATTCCAAACTATTGCTCTGCTTACCAACACTACGTCAAGCAACACACAAATGTTCAACATTGTGGGTGGCTCTGAGACATGCTTACATAGGACTACCATATTCTCTCTAATATAACCACACCTCCCCAATTCAAAATCGTGTTTTTGGCCTACTTTTTCCAAACAAGTCTTAGGCAAGTTACCACCCAATTTATAACTAAAACAATAAGCTACAATTTGAGTGGTAACTTGCTTGGGAATTGTCTCCAAAAAGTAGGTTGAAAACACAATGCCAAAAATACGATTTTGAATTAGGGGGGGGGGGGGTGTGGTTCTGTTGGAGAGAATACCGTACTTTCTCACTTCAGTTCGCATCTTAATTCCGTTTATTTCTTATTTGTGCAGAGCTTTTGCTACACACGAATTATTTTAGCAAGACACAGAGCCTGGCAGTGGCAGTTGTGCACAGAGTTTGGCTTTTGTCAAACAACCAGTCTGATGGACAACGATAGCATTTTTGCTAACATTTCTTTGCCGTTAAGGTATGTAGACAGTTTTTGAGTCTAAACAGGGTTTTTAATAAGCGACGCTCGATTTAACAGACGAACCAATTTGGTTTGGTTGGTATCCAACAAAATTCACTGAGAATAACGTCTAATTTAACGGACGCTCGACTTAACAGACGCCTGAGCCCGGTCCCTTCCTCATAATCAACCTTTTATTTAACTGACAAACATGATTTTTCATCTAAATTCTTAATACCATTAGTCTTAACACGAAAGTTAGTGAAAAAGTTAATCTGCGTCTTTTTCAGTTACTACACAGACTTTTGTATGGACGTCTTTGGCAAGGAAATGAATGAGAGCAGTATGATAGCCTCCATTCGCAGAACTAATCAGTTATATGGAGGTGCAAAGAACTTTAATGTTTGTGAGCATTATTGTTACCAAATCGCTCTGAACTATTAAATTAATAATTTAGGCAAGCCAAGTGGTTTTTAGCAACGGCGACATAGATCCCTGGCATCAATTGAGTGTGTATAAAAGACCTAACCGCCACGTTAAATCTATTTTTATTGAGGGTAATAACGAAGCGTTGTTTTTACTTTATGAATTTTCATTTGCCAGCAGACCACACCAATTTATTCTTATGTTAGCATAAAAAGTCATGAGAAAGAAGAATTACGGAAGAAATTTGTAAATTGGGACTGCCTTTCCTTCTTTTTTCCCTCCTTCTACAAGAAATTATCCAATGAGTTGCTATGCTGACAAGCTCCTTTTCCACATTTTCATACTTCCCCGCTTTGATATGAGCTCCTTATTGGGGGAAATACGGTATATAATAATTTATTTATAAACTTTAGGTGCCTCACATTGTGTGGTGAGTTGTTTATTTGCCTAAAATTATAGGTACGCTAGTCTTTAGCACTCTCAAATTGTGCCCTTTGACCTTATTTTATTCCATCCAATTAGCCGTTTTTAGAGTGTATGACGTTTCCCTGTAAGCCTTTTACCCGTAGGCTTTCCGTACTCATACTTATTCATACTTTTGGGCTTTCTCTTCAAGCAATTAGTTTATTTGTTCCTTCAGCTGTCTTACTTACCCTTCAGGTAGGTGCTCTTTTCAGGTAGGTGCCCTGCTTGATTTGGTAGGTGTATGGACAAAAGGTACTTATTCGGATGGTGACCGACCTGTCATTTTTTGGAGTCTTTACTCATCGAAGGTTGAAAAGGGAGAGATGGGACTTTTTAGGGATGCAAACGAGTTTGATCACACAATGTAAACTTCTTCAAGGTCATTTGGCTGTGCATAGGACCAAGTTTAGGGGAAAATATCAAAAAACATGAATCAATTCCCTTTCCCTCATCCTTCTCTGAATTCTGAACTCTGAAAACGTCACACACCAGCAAATTTGATGGAATAGAATAGGGTTAAAGGGCGCAATTTAAGCATATTAAACACTGGTAAAAGGTACCTTTACCAATTATAGTATGTCTGAAAATTTGTAGGACACGCTTTGGGATACTGATGAAGACTCTGACGTACTAATGAAGGCAAGAAGAAAAATTAAAAGAGAGATCTCCAAATGGATAAAGTGGAGAGAATTGTCGAGAACTGCATCAAAATAACATAATAATTTAGAATTTAGCACTAATAAATAAGGAGCGGATTTATATGGACGGAAAAATGTAAAATATGTTCCCTCCTCTCCCCAAAATTTATACACCACCACCTACATTTCGTTGGAAACCAACCAAACCGAATTGGTTCGTCTGTTAAATCGAGCGTCGATTTTTTTAAAGCCCTGCTTAGACACAAAAACTGTCAGCATACCTTAACGGCAAAGAAATATTAGCAAAAATGCTATAGCCTATAACTTGACCACTCAATCCACACAACTACGCGATTCTGCCAAACTACCCGATCAAGTCCAACAATTTTTGAAATAAACTTTTGTAATTTTTTTAGGAGGGGGTATAATCCAGTAGAGTCAAGAAAACTTTAGAGGCTACATGCTAAAGGAATAAAAATCGACTCTACTGGATTATACTTTCTATGATTATTTTCTCATGCCTTTCCACTTCTTGTGGTCTTAGACTTATTTCTTAAAATGTCTAGGAAAGTGCTTGCTTATAGAAGATTTTATTTTATCTACTGAATTATACAACTACAATTTGTTTTAACAAAGGATAACAGTGGTCATATCTGAGCTTAGAGAGCTCGATTATACTTGTTTGATGGATGGCTACTTTTCAAGCGTGTCCAGCATTATGGGTGGAATTGTTGCCCTCATCAGCTTGAGAGTCATGACTTAATGCACTCTGTGCTTCACTAGATGAATCATTTCCATGAGGATCGTGTCCAGCATTATCTGTGGAATTGTTACCCTGATTGTAAACAACGTCAATTTGAATATTAACATCATTTGGTATATTTTGCACTGAAGTAGCATTACGTTCATTTTCATCCCCCCTCAACCAACGTATCAAATAACTTAGGCAAGTTCCTACAATCACTCCGCTCAAGAGATAAACAGATAACCGAATAGCAAGATATAACGCTTCAAGAGGATCATAACGCTTCACTCTCTGTTTTACTCCGTTGTAGTTGTAGTTTGTGATGCTTTTAGACTCACTAACTTCATGGTGAGAAACACTCTGTGTTTTCCGATGTCTGCCACCATTCTTTACTGAGTTTCTGTTACTTTTTCTTTCTGGTTTCATTGGCACAGCTTCTTGTTTCTTGCTTTCATCTATTGCTTTTGCAAGATAAAGTTTACAACAAGGCAACACTTTTTTAATTTCTTTAGTCATTTTAACTGGTTGCTGTTTAGCAGCTAGGGAAAGGATGCTTACTGTGCTGGAATAAATATCACATTTGCCTAGTCTTGCTTTGTCTACAACCACTGCTTTGAAAGACTTGTAACCAGACAACACAGCTACTTTTTCGAATTCTTCTACGGTGTAGTCTATTATATAAGGATTTGTGTCTAGTTGACTCATCAATTCTGAATCATTGAAGATTGGGTCAAGAAATGGGGACGCCTCTTCAAACTTTTCACCCGCATGCATTCTTTGCAAAT
>BBSZ01014637.1:0-12705 GCA_000981365.1 Subanguina moxae
GAAAGCGCCTGATTTATGTTAAATCGAGGGTCAATTAGTAGGCTGGGGCCGGAAAAAGTTTATGTTAAATCGAGTTTTATGTCAAATCGAGTTATGTTAAATCGAGTGTCACTTTACCTTAATTTCTTATCAGGCCAACCAAATCGATCTCAGAGTTATGTTAAATCGAGTTTTATGTTAAATCGAGTTATGTTAAATCGAGTTTTAACTGTAGGTCAAAAACACAATGCCACAAACACATTTTTTTGAATTAGGAGTGCCAGTTTAACGAGGTTTGACTGTACAGTCAACTCTCGATAACTAGGCACTCAAAGCCCGCTTTCTTGGGGTGCCGGATTATCGAAGGATTACTGTCAAAAGTTTTGAACTTTTTTTTCTTAATCCCACGTTCACAATTTCAAATAAAACTGAAAGACAAATTGCATTTTGACCTGTACTTTCCTTACAAAAATCTACTGGAAGGATGAAATGTAAAAATTGACAAAAATCGATGAATCACACGTCGACAACCCTAGTCCCTAACTAAAGGAACAAACTTTAAACAAAAAAAAAACGCTGTGAAACCCCTGAATTAATTCGGACTTAGGAGCTCATGGATATTGGTTCCCGCGGTTACAAACAAAAAATTATTTACCGTATTTCCTCTAATAGCTCCCCCCCCCCTAATTCAAAATCGTGTTTTTGGCATTGTGTTTTTGACCCACTTTTTCTAGGTGTCTCTCAGGCAACTTACTACTTAACTTGTAGCTTATTGTCTTAGCTACAATTTGGGTGGTAAGCTGCCTGAGAGTCGTCTAGAAAAAGTGGGTCAAAAACACAATGCCAAAAACACGATTTTGAATTAGGGGGGGGGAGCTATTAGAGGAAATACGGTAAATCTTTTAGGAAACACACATAAAAGACCGATCCTAAAAATTGGGTTTCTCATTCAATAAATATCTCCCTGATCTTCTTCGGCTGAATCATTGTTTTGTGGTAAGGCTGCTCCCCGAAAACACACCTGCGCACATTTTGTTCGTAATTTTGACACTGGTTGATTATTACACCACACGTCAGTGTGTGGTGTTTTTACTGGTGCTGCCAGTGGTTTCAAAATTGATTTGTGCTCTAGTCTCTTTCACTTATTTATGGTATTGCTCTAGGTTAGTTGTTGTGTTGTTGGGCAAAGTAAATTATTTGAGAAGAGATTGGCTAGTATTTAGTTCCTCTTC
This sequence comes from Subanguina moxae, assembly GCA_000981365.1. NCBI lineage: Eukaryota > Metazoa > Nematoda > Chromadorea > Rhabditida > Anguinidae > Subanguina > Subanguina moxae. The sequence continues at coordinate 1,212 of BBSZ01014637.1, forward strand.
GCTTACCAGCTACTTGGTGTTAGTGTTATTGTTGGCTTGCTAAATGGCCAAATTGAGCTGGTTTGCTAGCTGCTTTTTTGGCAGCGTTCTCCTGGCTAGTATTTTTCCTACAAGCGAATCAGTGGATTTGCTTGGGTTGCTCGGTGGCAACAAGAAGAAGTCAGATCTAGAGCCTGTTTCCGACGATAAGGCTAAAGCAAGTTTTATTTAATCGATTTCTCTTGGAGGGACTCCTTCAACACTGTTTAGTCTTTCTCTTGTAATCCAATTGCTGAATATGGTGTATTGATTTTTTTTCATGTTATATTCTTTCTCAGCTTCTCAGCCACTTGTCCAACCATATACTTGGATACTTAAAATGAAAAGACAAACTTTCATAATTTCACTCAGTTAAAGATAAAGCGCGTGTACTCATCATACTCCACCATTTTAATTTTTTCATAACGCGATTTGTCTACCTGCAAATTGATAGATGATCGAAAGTATAATAAAGGAAAGAAAGAGACTTATACTAATGACTGGAACGCGTGAAATTTTGAAAATCCTTTTTTCAAAAAGTTCAAAAAAAATATTAGGAAAGTGGTATCAAAGAACTAGGAGCACAGAGTACAGCGCCACTCAGGCGGTATTCTTCGCTAGCGCCTATTATTGTTTACTAATTTACTTTATTGGCTTTAGGAATACTTGGAAAAATTCGGCTATGTGAGTCCATCGGCTTCACTCAGTCCAGGTTCTGGACTGTCAGGAGACTTTTCCGACTTAAAGTCTACTTTTAAATCTGCCATTAGGTTGGATGTAAGACCTTACAATATGTTTTTGATCCTATTTAATTAAGAAAATTCCAAGAATTTGCTGGGTTGACGCCCACAGGAGAGCTTGACATCAGGACAAAAAAGGTTCTAAATTATTTTTTCTCCTGCCAATCGAAAGATCTTTTTACATCATTAACTTTTTTAGAAGATGGCAGAGCCAAGATGTGGCGTATATGACGTCCAGGCGATCACTTCTGGCAGAGGTAAGTCAAGGGGGACCAGCCAGTTAGCAACATCTTTTTAGCGGTGGAGAAATTTTCTAAAATTCATGTCACCATTCTAGATGCTGCTTTCAAATGGCGTAAGAACCAGTTGACTTACTCTATTCTTTCTTTCTCCAATGACCTTCCACGACAAGATATCAAGTAAATTTTGAGTCTTCGTCGTAATTCAAGCTAAACCTCCACAATTTCAGTCGAGCAATCCGCAAAGCGTTTGACACTTGGAGTGAGGTTACACCGTTGTCATTCACTGAAGTTTCGCCTAATGATGACTCAGCCGACATAAAAATTAAATTTGCCTCCGGTTCTCACGGCGATCCATGGCCATTTGATGGAAGAGGTAGTCTTATCTAGGTTTCCAACTGTAATCTTTTGTATAGGTGGTGTGCTTGCTCATGCTACAATGCCTACAAGTGGAATGCTTCATTTCGATGAAAGTGAGAACTGGGTTTACATGGACCCTGAGAAAATTGCCAGGTTTTTTAAATAAATATTATTTCTTGTCAATTTTTATGTCTTTCTAGCTATCGATATACTGATCTTTTGCCGGTTGCTATTCATGAAAGGTTATTTTCGTTTTACAGGATAATATTATGCAGTTTTTGCTCAAACACTCCACAAATGATGTTACATTAGCGTTTTGAATGCTTAAAATTATTTTTGAGTACAAAAGAACTGTTGGGAAGAACAATTTTTTGGAAAAAATTGACCAAAAATTGAATCTTGGCTTGGAAAACCAAAGTAAACCAATTCTACCTGGATACCTGATGTACGATGTTTCACAAAGTTTTTTTACACGAGACTATGCAAAAACAGTCTTTAAATAGATGAATAGTCAAGAGCTTTGGTTATCTCTGTGACATAAACCTACTCGGCGCTATTTGGTTATAGGGGCACCCCTGTGGACCGGCCCTAAGTACCCTTATATCGAGGGTGCCCTTATATCGAGACTTGACTGTATAACCAAATATTAATTCAAAAGCTCGTATCAACAGCTGAAAATGCCGTTATTTTATTTATTTATTTAGTGGCCACACTCTAGGTCTGCAGCATTCTAGAACGGAAGACTCCATTATGGCTCCTTTTTACCAAGAGACGGTCGACTCCAGTGGGAGGTATATAATGCCAGTGCTCAAATCTGCTGATATCAGGTAAAATTGTATTAAAACTTATACCTAAGATTTCTTGACATCTGGTTTTTTACGTTTAAATAACCGTCTTTTAGTGCCATTCAAGACATCTATGGTAGGAAATTAATTCATATTTTTTATATTCCTCACTTTAATCTTCTTTCTTGTAGGACCAAGGCGAGGAAGTTCTTCTCGTGGCGATTCTGGCTTTTCAAGCGGTCGGGGCAGTAACTGGGGTGATTCTGGCGGAAGAACTGGTTGGGGAGATTCAGGCTCTTTTAGCGGACGAGGAAGCAGTGGTTGGGGAGGGAATGGGGAAAGAGATCGATGGGGTGGCGGTAACGAGGATGAGTCTGGCTGGATGACCACTACTGGTTAGCTACAGTCTCTTGGCTAAAAGTTATATTTAAATTTTTCAGAGAGGACGACCACACATCGTCACAAAGGATTCTTTAGCAGTCTGTGGAGCAAGTGGATTGGCTCTGACTCTTCACCTCGCACACGTGTCCGCGAAAGTGGTTGGCCTTCTTCTTGGGACTCGGAGGGAGGGCGTGATTCTCGAAGTTTAGGTGAATGTCTCAGCACTATTGATGCTTTCTCACCTGGTAAGTAAACTCATGTTCAACTGTTCTCTATTAAATATTAAGGCTCTAAAAAATTTGACTCTACTGCAATATACCATCCCCCAGAATTTTTCCAGCATCCATCAATTGGCCAAATCTTGGTCAAATGACTTGGTTCCCATGTGGTCCGAAAAAAGTTTCGACTCTACTGTTTTATACCCTTTTGTTTTATATCCCCCGGTTTTATATCCCCCCCAAAAAAAAGTTGCCAAATTTTTTACTTTCCCGCCTCGGTTTAGTTTGTAAATGGGAAAAGCATTTGCAGGAGGGTGGGCATTGCTGAGGCACCACCAAAAAAGGCTAAAACATAAACATTTTCCATTAGAAATTTTTTCTTTCAGGTGTAAAAGATTCAAAGTACTTTTTCCGAACGTCTAAGGTTTTTGAAGTCAAAGGGAAGGCTATCGTAAAGACTCATTCTCTTCGTCTTCTATTTCCAAATGGTCCAATCTATGTGGAGGCTGCTTTGTTCAATCAGAAAACTCAGAAAATGCTGCTCTTCCAGAGCCATAATGCAAGTATTTTAATATGTCTATGCTTACCGACAATCATTCTTTTACTTTTAGATATACTCTTTTGAATTTGACCCATCGGAAAACAAATTTATGTTAGATAGTGACTTCCCCAAAAAAATCTCTAATTTTGATGTTGTTGGAGCCATATATTGGGTAGATGGACACCAGTTTATTTTTTCTGTGAGTTTGCATTATTTTTTCCGAGCCGATACCCGAAAAAAACCGGGTTTCAGTTCCAATTGCCTGAAAACAGGTACCCGAATCGATAACCCTATACGTGAACAAAGATAAAAAAAAACCACTGACTACAAGTTTGTAATGGTCAATGATTTAAAAAATATATTTTAGAAAAATGAAGATTTTGCGGTCTACGACGAATACTGGAACCAGGTCACTTTTATCAACAAGCTCTCCACTCGTTTTTCCGGCTTTCCAACGGCTGTCAAAGGTGGTTTTGTTGAAAGCAGCACTGCCGTGACACTCTTCACCACTTCTCAAGTCTATCAGTACGATATGAGCAGGAATATGGTGACGGGTAAAGCAGAAAGTATTTCCTCATATCTTGGTTGTTAGCTTCATAAAAAAGCTGTAAAATGGTCTAATAAAAATAAATTCTGTCTCAAAGTCGCCTTTCTTTATTGTCACTTGTTATTTTAAAGCTAATTTAGACTAGTCAATTAGATTCATCTCTCTCGCAATCCTTCTCTATGCCATTCAGTTTCTTTTCCATCAGTCTTTCTACCTCCTTAACTGCAAAAATTTTATTTGAGCTATAAAATCTGCAGAGTATGGGCTGTTCCAAAAGTTTTTTCAAGTAATTCCTCTGACTCAAAGACTACAACTTCTTCTGCAAACATTAAAAAATCGTATACATACCCCAGTCAATTAAGTACTGAAAACTTTTTAAAACTCATTTTTTCAAATTTATCATCCATTTTTATATCTAGGCATAAAACATATAAAAATTGACGAAATTGACTGGGGTGTGTATACCGAAATTGCCTGGGGTGTGAATTCCAAAATTTGAATAAATTGAATAGAAAAATCGAATAGAATCGAATAGAAAATCGGTTACCCGGACCCATACCCAAATTTTCGCGTAACCGACCGAGCCGATACCCAAAACCCAAAAAAAAACCGGCTTTCGGTTCCAATTACCCGAAAACGGGTACCAAAAGCGACAACCCTAGGTAGAATCCTGGGGATCACGATCAGCTGTACACTGTATGAGAGTTTATTTAATTGGGAAAAGATACCTAGGTGGTTAATTTATAATTGAGCGACGCATAAAAATGATGAAAGAGACAGATAGGTACTACATGCACCAATGTAATCACACGGTCATATAAAAGTGTACCAACCACTTCTTCCACAAATTGCTGAAAATTGCTAGAAAATGAGCTTATTGACTGATAACACATAAAAAAAAGCGCAAAATCGGCTTCAGGACACTGAAACTAGGTCAAAATCAGCCTTAAAAATATTTGTGGTCGTAATCCAAAGATGTGATTCAATTGCAGCAAGAAAAAAGTAATTTTCGGACAGAAACAAGTTGTTTGTAGTAAAAAGAAAGCACCGTCCATGAAGACTTGCAAATACTTTTGGAACCACACAATAATTTACCACTTCGTTTTTAGCCAGCATCTTTAATGAGGCGCTTTCTTCCACTTTTCCGTTGGCCACTTTTTCCGGTGTTTTTGAACCAAAAATTCTGGTAAAAAATATACTGAGAGCTTTGTATACAGGACCCGAGTCAAAATCTGGGATATCTTGAGGCATTGACTTGTCTTTAGTTTCGGGAGAGCAGAGCACAGCCAAGGCAGCTAACATAGACATAACACTGATCAAGAGTGGAGGGGCACTTTCATGGATGTTTTTCTGTAAATAAAATAAACAAACTAAAATTTGAACTTTGTCTGAAAATCCCTGCAAATGTTGTTATTTGTTTTGGTGAAATTTTTGGGTGTTTTAAATAAACTGTTATGAGTAAGCTTGGTACCATTCTCCTTGCGACACTGTCCTCTATCGAATAAAAAAAAGATCTCGTCAAAATGTCGTGAATTCAAAAAGTTATCGCAAATTTTCATTCGTCCGTTTATAAAAAATCAGCCTGAACAGTATTTTCAGTAGCCAATTGTCGGGTGGTTGAGCCGTAAAAAATCTGTGACCACCGATCGTCGTGACTGGAGAGAGGGAGGATTAATAGAAGTTATACGGTATTTCATATCCACCTTTTACTACAGAGAAGACCAAACCAAGAAAGAAGACTTATTTTAAACGAGGACAGGTATTTCTTTCAAAAATTACCAAAATGTTGAGATAAGGAGCCAATATTGAGCCAATTTCACCTGTAAAAATGTTATAAAGTGATGATTGAGTATTTGTTTGCGATTCCTTCTTTTACGCTATGCGAAACTCTCAGGCATTAGGTGAATTCATCAACTACCAATTTTTGACATTCTTTCGGCTTCTTCTTGCGAATAAGTATCTCCATAAATGTTTTCTTTTTTTTTAAAAGCCACAAAGTTACTTCTATTAGGTCTTCTACTTACCCATAAACCCTACGGAACCATAAAAGACATTGCGAACAGAGGTAGGGCTCATTTCACCCACCAGCAAAGGTTCAGAACACCATGCCACACTGTTGAACACCTTGGCCAGCAAAGGAAACGTCATGGTCAGATATGTTTTACCTAAAGAAAATATCCTTTAACATAGCCAAACCAACAACTAATTTACCGGGAAAAAGAACAGCCACAAACATAGACACTGATGTAGAAAATAAAGCGAAAAAAGTGACTGTTTTGCGTCCAAAGTAAAGCAGTAAGACCATGGCAACAACACCAGCTGGAATTTCCACCGCACCCGACAAGAAGAAGCCTTAGGGCAATGGTTTATATGACTTTTAATAGGGAATTATTAGACCAACCAGTCATTTGATCTTCATGCAAATCCACAGAAAACAAACTTAATGCCCAGTAGGTGGAGTTCATGGTAATCCTGATATATACGCTTCTTTACTGAGCAGCCTTCCTGGCAACATGATTTCAGAGCAACTTTTTGCAAAACTGAACCTAGCTTGTCCGATAGTAAAATTTTCGATGCTGACTTTTGGTTTGATTTTTACAGCCGTTCCTTTTACAGAACAAAAAGTGCCCCTAGATGCATTCATTTCTCAAAAACATTGCTCGGATTCATCTCGCAGATAAGTCTATGCCTTAGCCCCTTTAGGGGGCTCGGGAGTTTGGAGTGAGATGCGCACACAAACATATCTGAGACATAAATCACTCGAAAAGCAGTTCTGGATGTATGAAAATAGCATACATGCCAGTAGGGTTGGCCTCCCTCTCGTAAAATCGCTAGCGGGAGGGATATTAGCAAAAAATTTAAGGCGGGAGGGATGACAGGAGGGATTTTAGGCGAAATTTAAGGCGGGAGGGAGGACGGGAGGGATTTTGGGCGAAGTTTAAGGCGGGAGGGATGACGGGAGGGATTTTGTGCAAAATTTAAGGCTTAAGGAACTCTCAAAAGTTTAGGTGTTTGTCCATGTACAAAAGAAACCAAGAGGATATCCACTTGGTGTGAATTTTTTTTGTGCTTTCAATCTCCGAAACCCTTTTTTGTGTATTGATTGCAGTATTTTAAAGAAATTTTGAAGATCCCGAACTATTATTTGAGGGATATTGCGAAAAATCGAAAAAGAGCCTATAAGAATGTAATTCACTCCAAGGGGGAGGTTTTATAACCTAGTAGCGCCAGCATATTTCTAGAAATGAGCACATATGAGAACTGTTTGTAAAATACATACATGATATAGCTGTGCAAAATGAAGTGGAAGCACAAAGCCCGACTTTTAAACATGTCGAAGAATGTTCGGTTGGTAGCCCCTTTAGGCTCTTCTCCGCCCTCCAAAGTGGCGGCAGTAGCACTGGGAGTGATCTCTTGTTGGCACTCGTGCAATGCGATCTCCACCTTGTTGTATTTAGAAGAGTGTTTGATGTACCGAGTCACTTGGTTGGTCTTCTTGTTAGCTATCAACCAATGCAAACTTTCCGGCAAAAACCTACGTTGTGGAAGCAATAGCTATATGGTTTGTCTTAAAAATTAATTAAGCTTGCCAATAAAACGCAAAAGAGACCAATCCAGGTGCAGATATGGCAAAGTAAAGCCATCGCCAATTGGAGATGAATAAGTGGAGAACACCAACCCCCAAATACCCACTTATCTGAAAACACCCTTTGAAAAGTTGGCTCTAGAATCCGGGGATTTTTTTGCCGTGCTCCCCATGTTGTTTTAGACCCTTCTAAGCATTTCTAATACGCAAAAATGGAAAAAAAAACTCGGAAAGTTGTAATGGGAAATATTTTCTGACCCAGGTACTACACTTAGGCATACATGTAAGCCTTAGGCTTTTGGTAGGCCAGGGAAGGCTAGCCGTGAACCACTAAACATAGGTGAAACATGGTATGGAGGGAGGAGGGGCCAAGACAAAAAAAAATCTCAGATTCTAGACTAGAGCCGAAAATTTTTATTTGGTAAAAAAATTTACCCAAACAAAAGTAGAAAAGAGGGGTGTTATTGAGCGAAAAGACGGGGCCACACCTTCAATCATGATTACAAATCCAATTGTTCCTACACCCTGAAATAAATTTGGGAATATTGTAGGATGAGGCAAAAGTTCGTACGAAAATTTAAACCTTATTTTTAATAATGAAATGTACTCTTTCCCACGAAGTTTTTGATAGCCCTTTTTCTCTTCTTTCATTTCACATATACCGTATATTCTCTATTAGAAGGCCCGGGCCTTCTATTTTTCAACCCTTTTCAGAGGGGGGCCTTCTATTAGAGAGGGGCCTTCTATTAGAGAGGGGCCTTTTATTTTTCAACAAAAATTCCATTTGACGCTCAAAAAGAATTCACTAAAGGAGGGAACCCAAAGACGCCTGCTCTGGACTTGATATTGGAATGGGTGCATTAAGCCGAAATGTCGGCTTAATAGAAGATATACGGTATTTATTGATTCAGTCTGCGCAATCACAACACCAACAGATGGCTCTGGGGAGGACAAAATCGCGTGCTTCAAACCGGAAGGATCCATTGGTTCATACATGTTCAATAAAGTGTTAACCCAAAATTTGCTGTTTGAGGGGGTCTTCTATTTTTCAACCCTCCTCTTAGGGGGGCCTTCTATTAGGGAGGGGCCTTCTATTAGAGAGGGGCCTTTTAATAGAGAATTGACGGTAATGCTTTTTTGATATTCATTGGGTCTTAGCAATGGAAATCAAATGAGGATACTCGAAAGAGGTGAAAGACTATTCACATGTGAAGTAATCACCGGCGAAAAAAAAAGTAGACAAGTTAGTGTGGATCAACTTATTTTGTCTAGAACTCTTGAAAACCTACAGCTGTGCCCAATCCCGCAAGAAAACGAAAGAAGAGAAACAAATTGTAGGTAGGAGCCAAAGAACAAGCTATGTTGGCCAGCACTGTCAACCACAAAGGGATCAGAAACGAAAACTTTCTTCCATAACGGTCTGCCAGCTGGATTATGAGTGGAGTGGTCACCATTCCACCTATGTAAAGGGATTGGAAATTAGAAAAAGATTAGAAAAAGCTCACCGATCATGAACAGAGAAGTGCCGTGTTGAGTGTAGTACTCCTGGACAACATGGTCATTACAAGGACTAAAACACTACAACCTACCTTGTGGCAGACCAGATTGAATTCAATTGGCAGAGTGATGTGGTCAGTTTGGTTGTAGTGAAAGCTAGATTCCAGCTCTCGACCACACTCCATCTCCACATTCTCCGAATTCATAATAGTGCACTGGTCAATCACTTTGAATTTATTCTAAATTTTGGTGATTTAAGAGATACCGTATTTCTTCTAATTATTCCCCTGCCCCCTTGGATCGGTCGATTAATAATTTGCCGGGGAACAATTAGAAGATATACAGTATTTTTGATATCTAAAACCTCGTGTCCAATAAACGAAATACTTAAGTAGCGTCTGTAATCCAAATATATTTGGGTTTCTTTACTATTTTTATGATGACATGGATGTGATCTATTACTCATTGGAAGGCCTATAATCTGGCCTCTAGCTATACTATTAGGTCGTTACATAAGTTTTGTCTGATTTTCAACAAAGTTTATTTCAACAACAACAACAACAACAAAAACAACAACTAAAATCAAAAATAAGTTAATCGAAGTATTCTCCACCAGATTTTATTAACTTCTCCCAGCGTTCTTCAAGCTGGTTGATGCCACGAGCGTACCAAGCAGCGGCCTTCGAATCGAAAAATTCCTTGACGCACGCCTCCACTTCGTTGCGATTATCGAATTTCTTGCCACGGATCCAATGCTCCAAGCTCCGAAACAAGTGGAAGTCGGTGGGCGAGATGTCTGGACTGTATGGAGCATGTGGCAGCACCTCCCAGCCCATTTCCGCCAACTTATCGCACGTCAAACGAGCAACCTAATAAAGCGCCACTTCTTTCCGAAACATTGTATTTTTAAGTATGTTTCTGCAATCTCTTTTTATTTTTTATGATATTCTTAGAGACTAAAAAGGTTGCCAAGTACAAGATGAACGGGTTGGAATTTTCACTTTGTCTGGCCGAAAAAAAAATTTTCCTCGGAAGTTAGGAGGGAAGGAAAATGCCTCCGGCCGGAGGCGGAGAATAATTTTTTTTTAATACAGGCCTGGTATTTTAGCCAATTATTGGTATCACTCACAGAAACTGAAGCTTCACTACTGTTCAAAATACATTGGAAGTCTGGTTGCACAGCAATCAAGGACATCACCTAAACCACAAAGGCATAGTTGTGTATAATTTCTTCAAAAAAGTCTTACCATGGTTTCAGCAGCAAAGAGGAAATAGGCGAGACTAGCCATTGCATAAATAAACATCTGATATTTGCCATACTTGCCCATTTTATCGAGCACTTTCTCTGCATCTAAATGCAAATAGGGATAAGCAGGGGAGACTATATCATGTGTTCTTCCCAAAGAAGCCAGTGGTAATTCACTTATTGAAGCTGTTCTCTCGTTATCCATTCCACTGCTAAGTGTAGATTACCGACTCGTAGACAATAAGCTGACTATTTTTACTATTTGTTGAATAGTTAACAGATGCAGGTCTCTGTATAAGATTGACTTGTCCCGCTGCCTGCCATCAATATTGCCTATTTGTTGTGCTCCTCAGAGTCTACACCGACCCACCAACGGTAATCAGCAATACAAAAGGCAGAGATTAGTGTGTGGCAGTAGTAAAAGGACAGACACCAAGTGATAAGCTAGTACTATTCCGGTATCACTATCTGCAAGCAAGAACTCTATATATTAATTCTTCTTTCTTATTCTATTTCTATTGACACACAAACTAATTCAGGTTGCATGCTGTTTTTTTATGTTGTCACATTCTGATTTAAGGCCACCCCGCACAAAGACACTCGATTTAAGGACAGCAATACGCCTCTTTGGTTGGCTGGAGCCTAAATAAAGGCAAAGCCACACTTCATAGAAGGACAGTCTGTGGCCGGTTTCAACCAAAATTGGATTTAAGGAAAATATTTTGTCGGTACCTTATTTTTGTATTATTTTCTACTAATTTAAGCAGGTTTCCCCATTGTGGCCACTCTGTGGCTGTGACTATCCATTGTGGACACGAAAATGCCACACACTGCAGCCACAGCCCTAGCCACACATCACCATTATGGTGGAGCTTTTAACCTGAGTATTATTTTGACAAATTCACGTGAAAATATTGCATTTAAAAGGTTGCACAATAGAAAAATAAATGAACACTTTTTACAAGTGAACCATCAATGCCATTTTGGTTGTTGCTGCTGTTTGTTCATTTAGTCTGATCCAGTTTTGTAGACAAGGAGCGCTCCATGAAAAAAGACATCACAAAAATGCATTTTTTTTTAATTGGAAACAAAACAGGATATTTTATGTCTGGTTGATTGTTTGCCCAGTGATTATGTTATCAGGCAGTTATAAATCAATATCTTAGTAATTATAGTTATAAAGTCTTTTTTTTTTTGTTTTAATTTGTGCTAATACAGTCAAAGTCAGTCAACATAATAACAGTGAACACTATTAGCAAATAAACACTCCCTTGCTACAGTCGAACCTCGTTAAACTGGCACTCCTAATTCAAAAAAATGTGTTTGTGGCATTGTG